>JAFVLL020033785.1:0-11506 GCA_021397915.2 Tor tambroides | reverse complement strand
AACTCTGGAAATGTAGTTAAATTACAGAGACACCGAGTATCGTGTAAATGTATAACACGTCTCCTGTGAATAATGACTCTGTGTGGATGTCTGAAATAATACAGAACACGTTAATTAACCAAGAGCTTTTCAACAGTCAGGAACCATCACTGCAGGGACCAGACAGCCATACGACACTCAGACAGCTGTTTCTGAAGACAGACAGACAGGAAGAGAGAGAGAAAGACAGTTTGAAATGATTCTGTGATGGAAACTGTTTCCTGTTGGTTCATTTGTGCTCTGCTCATTTGAGAAACAGTGAGCTTCGCTCTCACAGCGCTCTGACAGAATGGTGTCAAACCTGTGTGTGTGTGTGTGTGTGTGTGTGTGTGTGTGCACGCAGGCAGGTACGCACACACGCACACAGCAGGGAACAGTTTGTGTGGCTGCAAGCTCAAACTCTTCAGCACAGAGCTGTTAATTAGCAGCAGGGCCAAAATTAGCACACAAAAGTGAAGCGTTTGAGGACAGAAATGATTCGCCATCAAAGAGTTCCAACTCAACACAGAGATCTGAAGAGAAAAAAAAAAGCCGGTGATGAATTCTGCAACCATTTGTTTGCTGTTAAATGAAATACCTTTACCTCCATGTGCTGTGCTACTCAGAAAGTGAGTGCTTACAAAACTGAACCAGATGCGAGGTGTTTCTGGTCAAAGACAAAGCATCTCTAAAAGACTTCTTCAGATGACATAGCACTTATTACACTTCTCTAAACTGCTTTACAAATAAAAAAGCCTACTGAGGCAGTACTATGGTACAGTGATGTATCAGATGGTGATATCAGTGATGCATGTCACTGCATCACTGATAAAATATTGTCAAGAAATGTAATCTTCTCTACTATTGTTTTAATTAATTATTTTCTTTGTAAAAGTATGTATGACATAAAAACTAGAAAAAATTTGTCTCTCACCTGCCCTGGCCATCCACTGACCTTTGATTTGTCTGTCTGCCCAGATGTCAAATGTGGCTGATTTCAAATCCTAGATTTCAAATAGATACCACTTTGTTTGTAAAGCAAACATCTGATCTTACAGTGGCAAATTATGATGTTCCACAAGGCTCGGTATTAGGTCATTTGGTCATTTTCTTGTTAATGTGTGCTTTGGGTGATTTCATTAGGACTGCATAGGATTAGTTTTCGTTGCATCATTGTATTTTGAGAAAAAAAGTGTGAAATTTGATACATATAAAAGTGACATGAAAAACTAGAACTAGAATATATTTAGCAGCACTATAGTCAGGGGTGCACATAAGTGGTACACAGGTCCACATGCGCAACCAAAATAAAAAATGCACTGTGTAAATAAGTTCTGACAGCGCATTTGCGTACCAACATGGTTGACAGCTGTTAATGCACAATTACCATTTTAGATCAACAAACTGTACTATATAAGATTTCTATTCAAACTGAAAATCTAGGTTATCCACTGCCGTTTTCAAAGCACAATGCAAAACTGTGACATTTCATTCACTGACACTCTTCAATCAGCAGTGCTAAACCCGGAAGCACATACACTTACTTGCCGGCAACCCACCAAAATAAAAGCCTGCTGATTTTAAGTTTGAAAATGATGAAAATTCATATTTAATTCATATTTATTATTTTGTTTATTCATTTATTAAAAAAAAAAAAACTAAATAAATAAAGGGCAATAATATTATCACTATTATTAATTTAATTTTTTAATAGTTATATGTAATGGGTCACATTATATGCAGTGTGAGGACCAAACCAAATCTCCAGGTTCTCTTATGAGAACCAGGCTGAAAAACTTATGTGCACCCCTGACTATAATATCAAATCTACAAATGCGAGTGATCCACCCTGTCTCTCGCCTGTCCTGACCATCCACTGATCTTTGATAAACCTGTATGTCTGCCCAGATGTCAAATATGCCTGGTTTCAAACCCTAGACTTTAAATAGATGCCACTGTTAAAATGAAAAGACCTCTGATCTTACAATAGTAAACTATGGTGTGCCACAAGGCTCGGTAATAGGTCCTTTGCTCTTATCCTTGTTCATGCTCGCTTTGGGTGATATCACTAGGCTGAATGGCACTAGATTTCAGGGCATCATTGTATTTTGAAGAAAAAAAAAATGGTGTGAAATTTAATACACACAAAGGTGTCATTAAAACATTGGCTAAAAATGTATGTATTTAAAGTAATTGATATACATTATCATCTAATAATACACATATATTGTGCTCATACAATTGCGCTCATACATTGTTATATATATTGTGTAAAATTTTGTGGGTCTGTATGTAAAATTAAAATTTGTGAAAACTGGCAGTATTGCACATCATATGATCAAGAAAATAAATACCGTAGGCACAAGTAGTCAGAATCAAATGGTGCAATGGTGTACACTAATTAATTTTTTATTAGTTCAACATCAAGTGCAGTGCAACCAATAGAATTCAGACTCACATTCATGCATTGAGCCAGTTATTTAACTCTGAATTTTGCCTTTGTCTTTTCTTCAGCAGAATAATACACTAGAATCTATTTACTCAGTTCAAAGTTTGAGGCCACTGACGTGACTCCAGGTGGAAGTGGAATGACTTTAGACAGGAGTCCGTTAGCATGGCAGAATTAACTGTAAATCACTAAACTCGTTATACACATTAATTAATGAGTTTTCTGAGGGGCGGTGCTAAAGTCTTTGTTGGCCATGCTAATGAAAGGACTGTTTAGATCTGTGAATAACACAGAGTGGAGAAACTTTGATCTGAAGAGTAAACAGATCCGTCTGCATAATTAGCAGTGAATCTAAATAAAACGCTAAGCTCCGCGGACTCACATGAGAAAACTGAACGAGTGTGTGGAAAGGACTTTGTTCAATGCTGTTTTATCTCATCGTCCTTGGAGACTAATTGCTCAGGTCTGACAGTGTGTGGAGCTCCCAAATCTAATCAGTCAATCACTCATCAGCTGTCATGTGGCTAGACAAACTACTGTAATGAAGCACACAGAGGCCTGTTTACACCTGGTCATATGAGACAGATTGCTGTTTACACCTCAGGATAGCACAGTTAATATGATGTGAATAAAAATGAGACCTGAGGGATGGACGTACAGTTGGGCAGAAAACTCAAGGGATGTGATTATTTGATGTGATTAAGGACATGGTCCAGCTTTGATGAGAATAAGTGCAAACAACAGCACGCCAGCAAGTCAAAAATCAACATGCGCTAAGCCAAATGTAAGCAAAAACTGTCTTTGGCAAGTAAAACATAAAATAATTACTCTGCAGTCTGCTGGTATTTTTCTGATGAGCTGCAACATAGTACATAATTTGAAGGGATAGCTCACCCAAAACTTCTGTCATTAATTACTCACTCACCCTCATGTCGTTCCAAACCCTTAGACCTTCGTTCATCTTCGGAACACAAATTAAGATATTTTTGATGAGCTTTCTGACCCTACATAGACCGCAAAGGAACTACCACGTTCAAGGCCTAGCAAGGTCGTAAGGACATTGTTAAAATAGTCCATGTGGCATCAGCGGTTCAACCGTAATGTTATGTTATCGTTGAATTTTTTTTTTTTCTTCACATAGAAAAAATATTCTTGTAGCTTCATAAAACTGCGGTAGAACCACCGATGTCACATGGACTATTTTAATGATGTCCTTACTACCTTACTAGGCCTTGAACATGGTAGTTGCATGACTGTTTATGTAGCGTCAGAAAACTCTCATATTTCACCAAAAATATCTTGATTTGTGTTCTGAAGATGAACAAACGTCTTATGGGTTTGGAACGACATGAGGGTGAGTAACTAATGACAGAATTTTCAGTTTTGGGTGAATTATCCCGTTAAATTGAACTGTGATAATGATTGTCTTACTGATGAAAATATCTGTCTACTAAACAAAACACCTGGAACTTGCAATTGTGAAAAATTAAGAAATTGCGACTTATCCTAATTGTAAGATAAGTCGCAACTGCCTTTATTTTTTTTTTCATTCCAATGCAGAAACAGGCTTCCATATCAACTAACAATGTATCATCAAATGTAACATGTTTTTGGACCTCATTTCCACATGTATTTCATGCTGAACACTTGTGATTGGTCCACCACAAATCCAGGACCAAAGCAAAATCGAGACGTATCCAGCACATCATGAACTCCAAACAGAAATAGAAATTCAGACAGCACGAATAGGGAACAAACAGTTTGAATTTTAAATTGTAAGCTGTATCTGTTGTTTTGCTCTTGTCTTCCAGGTGAGATTCTGAGGGGTTTTATTCTTTCGTTCCTCTGGCCGGAGACAGCTCAGATGACGAGGGTTTCATGAACGGTAAGACTGAACGCCAAATGCATCTGATGCCTGAAACTGTTTTTATGTTTATTCATAAACTCCAAAAATGAGTAATGTGGTTTACTACTCTTGAAACAATTTAAAATGTAAAAATAAATACATAACTAATTATAATTCAGTTCTTTCTGACCTCTCCCTATTCTCATTTGTGTACTTGTGTATAAATCTGCTTTGTAGCCTGTCAAGCCAACAGTAGCCTATATTAGATTGAGCGTTGTGTGGCATAAATTAATAATCCTGTGATTCTGTCAAATGAAAATGATTATCTTAGTGGGTTTAAAAGATAAGGCCTATTGATAGTTTTCAGTCACGTGACCGGCTCGAAGACTTGGAGGGCAAAACATCCATAGAACTGCAGCACAAGCGTGTCAATTTTTCATCTGTTTCCCAGCCGCAAATATTTAGATCACCTCTCAAAAGAATAAAACAAAGGTATTTCTGAACAAAATGCAAGTTTTGGCCATTTGAAATCCATATTAAGCACCCGCGGCAATATTTCAATCATAAACAGTGCGACAAAACGTTGTAAAAACACTTAAAGTGCCTTAATATATTTAAAACAGTAATATTAAAAGATCAAATTCAGTAATCACCACATTAATGATGCATGGTTTACATAGGCAAGCAGATGAGGCCGGAATATGAATGCAGTCCGCTTAACGGTTCAGTGTTTTCCTTATAATGGTTTTCTATGGGAAGCCATTTAATGTGAAACTTTGCACATTGTGTTTATATTCTGGCTTCATCCTCTTGCCGGTAGAAAATATACATCATCAATAAGGTGTCCACCGAATCTCGCCTTTTAATATCTGCGTTTTACTATATTATTACTAGATGCAATCTGCGTAAAAATAACTGGCGGTCAGTGGAGCAAAGCTTCGTTTTGTCCGCCAGGTGGGCGTTCCTATAAGGGTGTGACGTCACGTGAAAACTATCAGTTAAACCTAGTAAACTTCTGGTGAGTTTCTTGGGCTTTTCCCATTGCATTTAACCTTAAAGTTAATTGTCTGGTTAAACCCGATAGTTCTGGAGCAAGGTTAACACCAGGGTTAAACCCACAATTGCACTGCTAAAGCTATAGAGTGCAGAGCGATGCAGTGTTGGAACAAAACAGCCAATTGCTTTACAACAATCAAACAACCAATAATAAACTGAGTGGCTTCAATTCAGTCACTGAAACTGCCTTGAAACTGCTATGTCTATATCCTAACCCTACACCTAAAGCTACCCCTCACACAAAACTAGACATTTTTAGATTCTCAAAACACTTCATTCTGTGTGATTTAAAAGCTGTTTTTCTCATTTGGACCAAAAAAAAAAAAAAAATGTCCCCACAAGGTCAAATTTACTACTAATGCTACATCTGCAGGAACATTTGGTCCTCATAATGTAAGGAATACCAGGTGATACTGAATGCACACACACACAAATATCATTGGTCTCTTGGTTTTAAGGATGTATGAGAAAACTAAATAAATGTATATTCATCAACTGTTTCCCAGCAAACACAGAACGTTCTCCTAACATTAGTTTTTGGTTCTCTCTTTTTTTTTTTGAGAACCAAGAAATAATGTTCTAGGAATGTTCTTTTAGATTGTATTTTTTGCAACAATAAAATAAGTTTCCCAGAACATTGAATGTTGGTTATTTTTAAGAACCTAAAAATAACTTATACAAAACATTCCCTAATGCTTATTTTAGGTTATTATTTTGCAACCATAAAATAACATTTCCAGAACGTTGCTGTCATGCTTCACGGGGATGGGTAGCGAGGAGACGTTGGTGAAACTCAAAACAAACTGTCTTTAATTACAAAATTGGAAAACACAGATTACAAGGAACACAGGTAGACATTCAACACTGGATGCTAGACACTGGAAACACTGGGTTTAAATAACAAGGAACTAATGATAGAAATTAAACACAGGTGGAAACAGTGAAACTAAATGGGGACAGGAACAGGAAGAACCAAATATGGGCATAAGAAAACAGGGAAACTAGGAACACAGGGGAACAACCAAGTCTGACAGTGGCAGGGTTTTTAAAATAACTTAACATTCCCTAGTGGTTATTTATAGGTTCCCAGAATGTTGCAGAGTGGTTATGTTTTACTTTTTTATTTCTTTACTGAATGATTACTTAAGATTAATATAGTTATCAGAGTAAATATGATTTCAGGGGGATTTGACAGGCCTAACTGAAGAGCGCATGATGTTAAGCGATAAGTTTTTGTTTAGGGATCAAAATAAGAATGTCCCGCTGCAAACTGTGCATGTCAGTGGTGAGAAATACATGTACTGATGTCCTACTATAAGTCAAGTAGTTTTATATATACAGGTACATCTCAAAAAATTAGAATATTGTGAAAAACTTCATTTTTTTTTGTAACTTATTTCAAAAAGTGAAACTTTCATATATATTTTAGATTCATTATATGTAAAGTAAAACATTTCAAATGTTTTTTTTTTTATTTTTTTTATTTTGATGATTAGAGCTTATAGCTCATTAAAGTCAAAATCCAGTATCTCAAAATATTAGAATATTTCCTAAGTTCAATCAAAAAAAGGATTCGCAAAACAGAAAAGTTCAAGTTCTTTAAAGTATGTTGATTTCTGCACTCAATACTTGGTCGGGGCTCCTTTAGCACAACTCCAGCATCAGTGAGGTGTGGCATGGAAGCGATCAGCTTGTGGCTCCGCTGAGGCACTATTGAGCCTTCAGCTCGTCTGGATTGTTGGATCGACTGTTTCTCATCTTTCTCTTGAAAATATCCCATAGATTCATATGGGCTTCAGGTCAGGCATGTTGGCTGGCCAATCAAGCACAGTAATATCATGGTCAGCAAAGCACTTGGAAGTGGTTTTGGCACTGTGGGCAGGTGCTAAAGTCCTGCTGGAAAAGGAAATCAGCATCTCCATAAAGCTTGTCAGCAGATTTGCTCCAAAATCTCCTGGTAGACGGCTGCATTGACTTTGGACTTGATAAACACAATGGACCAACACCAGCAGACGTCACGGCACCCTAAATCATCACTGACTTTGGAAACTTCACACTGGACTTCAAGTAGCTTAGATTCTGTGCCTCTCCAGTCTTCCTCCAGACTCCAGACCTTGATTTCCAAATGAAATGCAAAATTTACTTTTATCTGAAAAGAGAACTTTGGACTAGTGAGCAACAGTCCAATTCTTTCTCTCCTTAGCCCAGGTAAGATGCTTCTGACGTTGTTTCTGTTTCCTGAAGACGTCTGAGCATGGTGACTCTTGATGCACTGACTCCAGCTTCAGTCCACTCCTTGTGAAGCTCTCAAGTGTTTGAATCAGCTTTGCTTGACAGTATTCTCAAGCTTGCGGTCATCCCTGTTGTACCTTTTCCTACCCAATTTCTTCCTTCCAGTCAACTTTGCATTTAATATGCTTTGATACAGCACTCTGTGAACAGCCACCCCTTTCAGTAATGACCCTCTGTGACTTACCCTCTTTGTGGAGGGCGTCAATGTTCGTCTTCTGGATCATTGCCAAGTCAGCAGTCTTCCCCATTATTGTGGTTTCAAAGAACAAGAAATACCCGGAATTTAAGGAAAAGGGAAAGGGAAGTGGTGTGTGGCCAAGTATGGCGACCCATACTTGGAATTTGTGCTCTGTATTTAACCCATCCAAGTGCACACACACACAGTAGTGAACATACACCCGGAGCAGTGGGCAGCCAATGCTGCAGCGCCCGGGGAGCAATTGGGGATTCAGTGCCTTGCTCAAGGGTCTCACCTCAGTCGTGGTATTGAGGGTACCACCTACAATCCCTGCTGGACCTGAGACTCAAACCCACAACCTTTGGGTTACAAGTCCAACGATCTATCCGTTAGGCCACGACTGCCCCATAAATATTCTAATATTTTGAGATACTGGATTTTTGACTTTCAAGAGCTGTAAGCTCTAATCATCATTTTAAAAAAAAAAAAAAAAAACTTTTGAAATGTTTTACATGTAATGAATCTAAAATATATATGAAAGTTTCACTTTTTGAAATAAGTTTGAAATAAGTTTTTCACAATATTCTAATTTTTTGAGATGCACCTATATATATATATATATATATATATATATATATATATATATATATATATATATATATATATATATATATATATATATATATATATATATATATACACACAGTTGTGCTCAAAATTATTCATACCCTTGGTAAATATGATCAAAGAAGGCTGTGAAAATAAGTCTGCATTGTTTATCCATTTGATCTTTTATACAAAAATTTCAAAAAAATCTAACCATTAATTAAAGTAAAAAAAAAAAAAGTGAAAGTGGTTGAAAGTCACATTAAGAAATAAAAAATTTTCTCTAGTACACAATGGCCACAATTATTGGTACCCCTAGAAATTCCTATGATTAAAATATCTCTGAAGTATATTCCCATTCATATTTGTATTTTTTATCACACCAGGGTGACTAGGAACATGAAATTGTCCAGCCTTGGCTTACTGTTTCACAGGAATATAAATATGAGGAACACAAAGGCCAAACTCCCTTAATCACTGATCACAAGGAGTAAAATCAAAGAATATATTTCTGATGCGCAGCAAAAGATTGTTGAACTTCACAAATTTAGAAAGTGGCTGTAAGAAAAGAGCTAAAACATTAAAAATCCCCATTTCCACCATCAGGGCAATAATTAAGAGGTTCCAATCAACTAAAGATGTCACAAATCTGCCTGGAAGAGGACATGTGTCTATATCGTCCTAATGCTCGCTGAGGAGGAGAGTTTGAGAGGCCAAAGACTCTCCAAGGATCACAGCTGGAGAACTGCAGAGATTAGTTGAGTCTTTGGGTCAGAAAACCTTAAAAAATATAATAATCAAACAGCCCCTACATCAGCACATGTTGTTTAGGAGGGTTTCAAGAAAAATGATCCTCGCTCATCCAAAAACAAAATCCAGCATATTCAGTTGTCAGACACGACTTCTACTTCAAACAGCACTGGCATCTATGGTCAGATGAAACTAAAAAAAGAGCTTTTTAGCAGCAAATACTCAAGATGGGTTTGGTGAACACAGGGATAAAAATTACTCCATGTGTACAATGAAATATACTGCTGGATCTTTAATGTTGTGGGCCTGTTTTTCTGCTGGAGGTCCTGGATATCTTGTTCAGATACATGGCATCATGGATTCAATTAAATACCAACAGATAAAAAATTAAAAACGGTCTGTCCATGCTAGAAATTTTATAATGGGCCGTGGTTGGATCTTCCAACAGAACCATGATCCACAAACAAACATCAAAACCAAAAAAAAAAAAACCAAACTTCTGCCATGGCCGTCCCAGTCCTCTGACCTGAACCCTGTAGAAAATGAGTGGGTGAACTGAAGAGAAGACATGGAGCTGTGAATCTGAAGGGTCTGGAGTGATTCTGAAGGAAGGAATGGTCTCTGATCTCTTGTCAGATGTTCTCCAAACTTATCAGGCATTATAGGAGAAGATTCAGAGCTGTTATCTTGGCAAATATAGGTTACAAAAAGTATTGCATAACAGGGTATGATGGCTGATGTGTATTAGAGAAAAACATTTCATAATGAGACTTCTCTCTCATTTTACATTCTTATTCTCCAATGAAAGGTTAGATTTTTGTACATTTTTAAAAATAAAAGATCAAAAGGATTAATGATACAATTTATTTTCACAGCCGCCTTTGATCATGTTTTCCAAGGGTATGAATAATTTTGATCACAACTGTATATAAAGAATAACAAACTACTTATATATAAAATGTTACATTAACATTAGAATAACATTCTACAAACCAAAAACTAACATTCTGTGTCTGTTAAGAAAACTTTCCTGGCTGAGCAAAAACAAACCTTAGCACAGTAGCATTCTGGGAACCAAAAACTTTCTGGAAACGTCAAAATAATGTTCTGGGAATGTTACAATAATATTAAGGGAATGTTAGATTAATGTTAGAATAACTTTCTACAAACCAAAAACGTTCTATTTCTGTTGAGAAAACTCTCCTGGCTAACCAGAAACAAACCATAAAAAAATAACGCTCTGGGAACCAAAAAATAACTTTCTGGGAACATTCTGGGCACCAAAAATTGTTAGCTGGGTTGTGACACAAATGTGACTATAAACATGACATACACCGCATGTATCTCAGTCCACCAGAATTATACTCATGAATGTCATATTCACGCAGAGAACCCGCACTTTAAATTAGCACGTAAAACGTCACATTCGTTAATAAAACTCACAATATCCTTGTCAGAAAAGCATGTACAGTACATGAACTTCATCCAACACTTCAGTATTAACTCAGAACTTCACTTCATATGAACATTTACTTTACTTACCGTCCTGAGAGAGATTGAGAGACACGACTGGTCGAACAGCAGTGACTTATTTCAAATTACTGATTAAAAACAAAAATACGTACGGAAACATAGATAATCTACACAGGTTTTGTCTTCAAAATCTTTTTCTTTGATTTGATATCAAGACAGGTATCACCCTGGCATTTTGGACATTATGGCCTAAAATATATAAAAACTGCATAATAATAATAATAAGATTCTGTCAAAAATGTCATGGATTTTTTTTGGTGGCAGGGGTCATCTACTGTATGTGTTGGATTGTATTTTTGTTGTATAGCTGTAGTGTTGTAGGTGTTTGATTATTTGGTGGCAAGAAACACTCACTGTAGACTTGAATTGGACGGATGATGATGAAACGAGTGGAGAAAGAGACAGATAAATGACTGCAGAGATGAAACAGAGCTTTGTGTTTCCCATCTCTCTGTTCATCAGGTGCGGTCTGGCTCAGAGCGTCTCGTGAGTCTCAGTTCAGGGATCCAGATGGAACCTGCGTGAACCTGCGGTGGAAGCGAGTGTAAGTCCAGTCAACAAACACCTCTGAATCATTTAAACACTGCTCTAGAGTCGTTCATGAAGAGAGTCAGAGAAGAGTCATTTCAGAGAGTCAGTTTGATGCTCTTCAGCTGTAATGAGGCTGTTTTCAAGTGCAAACCTGCTGATATCTGCCTTGATGCTGAATGCACACACACACACACACGCACGCACACGCACACACACACACACACACACACACACACACACACACGCA
>JAFVLL020033784.1:0-10503 GCA_021397915.2 Tor tambroides | reverse complement strand
CGGACTGATTGCACATGAGATTCAGAGCGTGGTCACGCTGAAGGCGTTCCCATAGCGTTTTCGGACGCAGCTCGAGTTCCTGGAAGGGAACCTTTTTTTTTAAGAGTGTACTTACTAGTGTAATGATCAACAAAAAGGTCTTGCTGAATAAATTTGTAAACAAATAAACAATTTCTCTCAACAAATGGATTCAAAAGATTCAGTTCAGTCAGAAGAATCAAAATCCCCACCATTAGTGTCTGTGGACCCACTAATCAATACCTCCTAGTGTAATGACCAACAGAAAGGTCTTGAACAAATTTGAACAATTATCTTCAGCAAACTGATTCAAAAGATTCAGTTGTGTCAAATGAATCAAATTCCCCATTATTAGTCTTTGTGGACTTGCTTATCTCTACATACTAGTTTAATGACCAACAAAAAGAATTTCCTGAATGAATCTGTGAACAAATATAAACAATTATTTTCAAATGGATTTAAAAGTCAGTGAATCAAAATCCCCACCATTAGTTTCTGTAGACTCATTGGTCACCACTTTCTAGTACAATGACCAACAGAAAGGCCTTGCTGAGTGAATCTATGAGCGATTCTTTTTAGCCAACAGTTTCAAAAGACTCAATTCAGCCAGATGAATCAAATTCCCCACCGTTAGTCTCTGAGGACTCCAGCACACAGCAAGGAGAACAGAATGAGCGAGAGAGAGGCATGTTTTTAATTTGCACAGGTGTGCTGAATGCAATGGATGTGGTGAACATAGTCCAATGGTGTTTTACATATAGATTGAATTAGAGAGAAGTTCTGCCCTTCATTAACATCCTTTATGCTAATACAGGCAACACATGTTCAGCAGAGGGTGTCTGAGTGAAAGAGCGAACGCGTGCGCGCATGTGTCTCCATCCAGACACACAGGCAGCGAAAGGCTTAACAAAAGACTGACTGCAATGGGAGAGAATGATAACAACTGTAGAGAGGGCACAAGAACAAACAGGTGTGAACAAAAGACAGAAAAGGCAGCTGTGTGCGAGAGAGAGAGAGACACAGTAAAAGACATATAGTAAACCCCAGGGAATAAAAGAACAGAGCAGGACAATAGAAAGCTCTTGGACAGCTCAGACTAAAGAGAAATAGGGAGAAACCAAGCTCATGTGTCGTAAAGAGATATTTCACCCAAAAAAGAAAATTTTGTCATCCTCATTTCAACTTCAGCTTCAAAAATTCATCTTTTGTGTTCCATTGAAGAAAGAAAGTCAAACAGGTTTGGAATGAAATATTTTTTGTTGTTGGGTTTTTTTTAAGGTCGCTGAAGAGTGAAGCTGAATTCCATGTGCTGAAATGCTTTTCTTCAGTGAGATAACAGAGTCATTAGCGAAAGAAACCAGAAGAGGTAACAAGAGAAAGGGGAAAGAGAGAGAGAGAGAGAGAGAGAGAGAATGCAGACTCTTTCTTTGTAAAAGGGATAGTTATTCTGGTTTTGTGACCCCTGAATAGCCATTATATATTTTGCTGGTTATATAAAATTAAGCAAAATTGTGAATAATAATTTTAAAAAGGTGTGATTATTATTATTATTATTATTATTATTATTATTATTATTATTATTATTATTATTATTATTTTTATTTTTTTGTAAATCAATTTTTTGTTCAATCTGTCTTCACAGAATAGATTAAGAAGTCTGAAAAAAGAAACACTTCAGAATTAATCATGAATAAAAACATATTATCAAATAAAATATATATTTATTATTGAAATAAAGATTCTTATTCTCACAAAGGCTGACATTAAATAATTATAATATGTAGTAAAATGGTATTTTTTAGATTTTTTTACCATTTTTTTTTTTTTACCAGTGTTGAAAACAGTGCTGCTTGAGATTTTTGTGGGAACTGGGATATGTTTTTTTTTTTTCCCCCTAGGATTGACTTTGAATTAATAGAGTTGATTTTTATGAAAAGAAAGTTTGAACAATATTTATTTGAAATGCAAATCTCTTGTAACATTATACATTCATTTACTGTCACTTTTGATCAAATTAATGCATCCTTCTTGAATATTTTTTTCTTTTATTGACAATATGCATGCATATATATATATATATATATATATATATATATCAGCATTTATGTATGTGAAGCTCTCTCTATTAAATAAATAAGCAGATTTCAGGCATTGCAGAAATTATGATACATTCTATTTCCAGCAGGTGGGAATGGCCAGTGCAGAATTAGTAATGGTATCCTGGTTCACAGGGTCTTGTCGGAGCACGGGGGTAGGATTACAAGCAGGGGTCACACCGCCCCAGTCCACAGCTAATGCAAAGCACATCTCTGCATCCAACAATACCCACTTCTCTCTGTTCCCTCTAGAACCTACAGCTCATTATATCCCTCCATTACTGTCATTTTCATGTCTGTGCCATGCATATGCATTCTGGAGACCAGACCTAACCTATCTCTTCCTCTGCTTTCTCCACAAGTGGCGTCTCATCTCTGGCCAAGCATATAATGAATACTGCCAAGGAGCTTCAATCAGGGATGACATATAGAACATAAGCAGATGTTGGCATTTGTTACCACACTAAACACATCCCCTACTCATATCCAATTAAGTAAACATAAGACGGAATCAGAGACACCTTAATCTCTTGTAAACTTCCATTGCCACACACACACACACACACGGCTCACATGCACTATACACATAAGAAATAAATACGTAGCTCCTGGAAGCTCATTGTTCAATACAGAATGCTAGAGCTATGACATATCAAATAAATAAATATATGTATTATATAAAACACACAACCAGGTCTCATGACGAAAATGTACCTCTGAGAACTCTGGGAAGCAAAATACGTACCGTATGTACATTTTGTGACATATTCAGTGTGAAATGTCCACTGAGTGGTGCTAAAAGAGTGTTCGTTGTTTTTTTTCCCTGGAACAGATGAATGTACATGTAGTACATTTTATGTGACGTTGGTTTTGTAGGTGTCATCGTAATTCTGACTTGAAATGTCCATTGAGTGGCGCTATAAGTCTAATGCTACGTGACGTTTTAAAATAACATACCATCTGCACTACACCTAAATCTACCCGATAGCATGAACAAAAGCGAATGTGACGTAAAAACACAATCGCAAACATGCTGTACTTTTTGGTACGTATTTCACATCTTGTGAAAAAATTCCCAAAGGTACTTTTTCATCATGAGACCAGGTAGAAAACACAACATTTTGCGATCTTATATAAAATGATTAATTATAGATGATTATTATTTTAAGACTGGCTTAAAATCAGTCAAAAAATCAATACAATAAAATATAAAATAATAGCAATCAACATAGCTAGTGACTAATTACACAAAACTGACACATCTTTTAGAAGTTAGTATTCAGTTATAATGAAAACAACAACATAACGTATCCTTTTTTCTGCTTCCCTCTTATCACTAATTCATTTCTTCAAGAATTGATTCATTTGTATTGAAGTAGGCCAACTACTTGCAAACCAGCTGCAAAAAAAGCAAACAGGCTGAGTGGAGAACGCTGTTTTCAGTGCTGAACAGACTGTAGAAACACATTTTTTACACGTGTTAAAACGGCAGGGCCAAACCAGCCATGCCTGACTGCTGTGTGTGGCAGCACTCTGGCAGGACTAATGTTACAGCCGCTGATTTATGCTGCTAATTGACTGAACTGAATTAGTCAGTGGTGGTTAAAAGATTTGAGGTGAACTGTGCCTTGATATCTATTAATTAACGTCAGTCTAATTCAGAATCACGTGTTCTGAACATGTTTACTTTTGTGTTTTCATAAATGTTTAATATAACGTTCACACATCAACAAAGAAGTTGTTATTTTTCAAGTAAATTAACCTATTAAATGTTTAATATGACTCTGATAATAAACCATACTACATAGATGAATCACAGTAAGGTAATGTTTTTATTTTTTTTATTTATTTTTTTTTCGCTCCACGTCACTGTCCTATTGTACCATTTTGAGCCCACTGGGGTCGAGTCTGTAATTGATTGGAGCAGGGCCAAGGCGATGTTAAGTTGAGCTTTTCTTCAAAGTCACAAAGTGACCTCTGCTAAGTTGGCCACTTCTGAAATTTCAATAAGCAGCTCTTTGAAATGCTTTGAGGATGTGACCTTGTCTACCTGGAAACTGCAAAACTGCTGTGGAGAGTCTGTCGCTGCTTTAAAGTGACAGTTCAACCAAAAATAAAAATCATTTACTCACCACACATCATTTCGAACCATGTGAATTGCAATTCAGTTCCAATACTTGGAATACAAAAATAGACATTTTGAACATACTGATCTTTTTTTTTTCATTGCAATCACAAAAAATGGAGTACTAGAGCCTTCAAGCTTCAAAAAACATCATAAGAGTAATCTATGTGCTGCATTCTACATCTTCTGAAACCATATGGTAGCTTTGTGTGAGACTAAAATTTAAGTCAATTTTGGATGAGCCACATTTTAAGCCACAATGCAAGGTCAAAAAAGGTAAACAAACATAAAATCCACCGGTTAACAAACATATGTCACCGATTTCATCGGCATGGCAAATAAAGTGTCTGTCATCGTGCGTCCTACCAATTTGTAACATATTACATTCTGATTATGCACGGCCTGTGTTCAGCTAGTTCTCTTTTCATTTTCCCAGTGCAATAATGCTTTCAGAGTCAATGCACACAGTTTTATTTTGAAATGGATTCGAAAAATGTCTGAAATATGTCACAGTCTCTTCTGAGCTGATGATGGTCTCTTTGAAGTGCTTAACGAAGCCTCGAACGCCTCATGAAAGCTTTTAGAAGTAGCAACAACAGCGTCTGATTGATGTTTTATTTGTCCTATATTTCTAGGACAGATGAACACATCGAGAGAGAGAGAGAGAGGGAGAGAGAGATCCACCAAATGAAACATTATTTTGGCAGTCTTATTGTAGTCTAATAAAACCTTTTAATTAAACCAGTTTCATTAGACAACCTTCAAAATGATGAATCTACGTAGTTTGCACATGTTCAAAAATTCATATCTAGTCATTAATAGATTTCTCGTCTTGGCTTCAGTGCTCCACTTGCAAATGACGTTTAACCTGAGAGAAATATTAAATGAGATTGTGATTATGAAAACAATTGCCTGCGGTACGGCTGAAACAAACCAAACAAATTAGCATATTAGTCAATAGGGCTTTTTAACACAATAACTTACTAATAGAAACCAATTTGATGTAAATTAATAGAATATATTAGTGTAATTAATAGTCTTGACTGATTCTGTACTGTTTTTGAAGAAGTTATAAACACATGCATCCTTTATGATTATGTATATGTGCATTCATTTTCACATTAAATATTTATAGTCAGCATCAAATCAAAATAGACTATTTGTTTCCATATTTGATTCATGTGCTTTTTCCCTGACACTACAATACTATTAATTTTCCATTCTGAAATGTAATGCTGACTTTTCATGATCCAATCATCTCTCAGTTGATAAACTAAAGTCTCAGCTAGCCATTTTTATTAGCAAATACCTAGTTTCACTGTGAAATATGTACTAAATTAAGTTATGACTTTAACAGCACATTTAAAAGGGAGTCAAATTTATTGCATTTGTCTTCACCAACTACATTCCAAACTTCAAAATGAACAATTTATTTTAAACTGTTAAATTCCAGATGTTCGCACAGACACAATATCATCCCACAACCCCACCTGCGTCCATATTGCCCCGGCTCTCAAGTAACTGAGGCCTTGGAGGAATCAATCTCATTTGAAAGAAGAAAAAGAATGAAAACACATAAGAGGACAGGAAACATCTGTGTCAAAGAGCGAGGCCCTGAACACGCTAGGCCAAAGCGGGACTTCAGATTTCCATCTGGTTTCAGTCACAGACAGAAATCGGGAGGAAGAAACAGAAGCAGAGCCCAGTTTACACAGACGCTCTGAGGAGAAGCGTCCCTTCAAGGGTATCAGGTGACAGAACTGTAGGCTGAAAAATGAAGTTACTCCTGGCCTCCCATTGGGAGGGCTTGAAAGAAAGGCGGGCATTGGGACAGACAAGGAAAGAGGTCACGCGTATGTTTTCACTTTAGAGAAAGCGACTAGTCGCGGAGGATGCGGAGGAAGGTTCAGCCAGTTGGATGGGATGTTTAACGGGAACGGGGTCCCAGAGAGAGCGAGGTGATGATTGGAGGTTTGTGATGGTCTGAGAACTTCTGTGCAGCCACAGCTGTCATTGGAGACTCGGTTGTTGACAGAAGAAGTTCAGCCTGGAGGAATCACAGAAAAGTCTGTCTGTGAAGAATCACAAGCAATTATTGCAAAATAAAAAAGCCCTTATGGCTTCAACGACAAGGCAAATAACCCTTTTATTCTGTTATTAATCTCAAAAAAGGCCTCTTGACACAAATGCATTGCTTTTGCCAAGAACTGGGATTCGTGATCATTCTTAGTTATCACAACAAATAAAAGTCAACAGAAGTGCAGATTTTTATTTGTTTGTCCTCATAGTACAGTAAGCCATGACCCATGACCTCAAACGTCTATTCACATGTTATGTAGCATCTCATTGTATTATGTGTATGAAGAGGCAGTGAATAGGCATCAGGGAATAAGCAGAAAAAGAAACATTCAGGATCCATATTGGCAGAATAATTCAAAATTGCTATTTCTATTTTTCAGAAATACTTCAGAAACAATCTACCTAACTATTTCTCTCATTCTCTCTCTCTCTCTCTCTCTCTCTCTCTCTCTCTCTCATAAAGTTTTTTTTTTAATGTTTTTGAAAGAAGTCTTGTATGCTCTTAGGTTTTGAACAACATATAGTAAAAGACAGTCATATTATAAAATATTACAATTTCAAAGAAATATTTTCTATTTTAATATATTTTAAAATATAATTTATTCATGAAGTCAAAACTGAATTTTCAGTAGCCATTACTTCAGTCTTCAGTGTCACATGATCCTTCAGAAATCATTCTAATATGCTAGAAAAAAAAGTTACTTAATATTAGCTTCCTATTTATTTAACTGTTGAATAAAAGCAATTGTGTTCTTGTATTAAATGTCACCACAGCTGACCTACTGCCATTCAAAAAAAAAAAATCCCACAGAATGAAGTTCATTTAGGTTTGTTTGAGCAGTCACTGAATTTATAATGCTGTTTGTAAAGTGCTTGCAGCAATACGCACACACACTGGAAACAGAAGCCTGGAAACAGTTTTGGAAGCCCGTTTTCCATTTCCAGCCCAGTTTTCTGATGCAATCCTGCCTTTCTCCTTATCCAAAGAGACACATGCCGTTCACTTGTCATTTTCTGGCCAGGGAGGCACAGAGAAACTTTGCTCCTAAGTAAAGCTAAGATGAAAGTTTATGTTCACCCCTTCCTACTCGTCTGTGATGCGACGTGGGTCTGATTGGATTCAGAAAGCTGGGCTCGTGCAGCCCTGCCGAGACCGTAAACCGACGGGGCATTAGAAAAGTGGGTCTTTCCTTGTTTGAAGCTTAGATTGGCACTTGGGTTAATGCTTGCTGGAATTCAGCACACATCTCGTGTTGATAAGTCGGCGATGGTGATTAATAACTGTCACACGCTCTAGAATGTTCTCGTATACATTTGATCCTGTTTTGCTCTTTAATCCGTCCCCCGAACACTCGTCCTTCATTCTCTTTTCCGTGCTCTGGATTTCTTTTACAGTCTGTGCTCTGATGTCTGGTGGCAGACATACCCTCCCCCTCATGTTTCTGACTTTGTATCTACTACAGTCTTGCTTTTCTACATCTTTTCTACACTTTTTTTCACACCTCATCCTCCCCACACGGGAACGATGCTGAGGAAGCTGCTTTGAAAACTGTAGCTTTTCGAGATACAAGACACTTGAAATGTAAAGTAGATAAATTACAGTCAATCTACATTTTGGAAATGTGGTTAAATATATATATATTTTAACAAACAGTATATTTTAAATATGTAACACAATATACAATCATCAGTGCATCAGAAATCATTCACTTGTCTTGTCAACACAACCCATCTTAATTATTGTCACTGCTTGTCACAATCTACACACAGAAAAAAAGGGGTTTAAAATTGTACCTTTGGGGGTACAACAGCTTGTCCCTGGAGCAGTCCCCTTAAAAGGACATATTTGTA
Source organism: Tor tambroides (assembly GCA_021397915.2). Classification (NCBI taxonomy): domain Eukaryota; kingdom Metazoa; phylum Chordata; class Actinopteri; order Cypriniformes; family Cyprinidae; genus Tor; species Tor tambroides. The sequence continues at coordinate 2,334 of JAFVLL020033784.1, read as the reverse complement.
CCTTTTTTACCCCTAATAGGTACATATTAGTACCTTAGAGTAGTAATACGTACCCTTAAGGTACCCTTAAGATGTCCTTTTAAGGGTACTGCTCCAGGGACAAGCTGTTGTACCTCAAAAAGTACGATTGGCCCCTTATTTTTCTGTGTGTATGGACTTCCAAATGGCAATAGAGACAGGGATGTGTGAGCAAGTATACTCCTGAATTAATAGGCATACATAAATCCCATAGCAGCTCCAGACAGGTGGAGCTGGGGGAGGTGGAGGGTTTCAGAGAAATGTTGAGCAATTGGCTGCCGAATCAGCAGAGACCAGCTTGAGCCATACTGCCAAAGATGATTGCTGTCAATACACTGGATCATACAGGCTACTTTGGTCAAAATATTCACAATTACGTTAGTCATCGATGTCATATTATGCTACTATTCAATGTGACAGCAGCAGTGCTCATGCATTTAATCATTTGCTCATGCATTATGTCAGTACATGACAGCTTGAAAACACTCACAGATCATTGCTCACAATGCAAGCTCAAAGTCAAGGTACTTAAAGTCAATATGACACAAAGCACAATTTACTTTACAAGCATTTCATAGCAAAACAGGATAATCAATGACCCAAGACTTTAATGTTTCATTCTGAAATTGACTGCATTAAAAATAAATGTTTACATACTAAGATAGAGCCAAGTTGAAAACATAAAAGGGAATTGTGGGGGAGAAAAAAAAAAAGTTTGGATTATATATTATATACAACCTTGTGTATGTAATTTACTGTAATAAAATAAAATAAAATAAAATAAAATTTTAAATATTATATTAAATTCTATCTATCTATCTATCTATCTATCTATCTATCTATCTATCTATCTATCTATCTATCTATCTATCTATCTATCTATCTATCACATACACAAGGTCAGAAATGTGTATTAAGAAAGTAAATGGGATCCATTTTCACACTGATTTCAAAATCAAGACTATGGAGAAAGTAATCCAAAGCTATGGCATCTTTTGGATCACTGAAGCATTCTATATCCTTACACATGCAAACCAATGACGGCCGCACCCAGTCCCTCCACAGACTCTCCGTCTGCCCTTGGTTTGTGGTCAAGTAGCTTGACTATATATGGAGAAAGAAATTGCGAGCTTGAGCTCATGTCCCCTTGTAACATCTCACCGACTGAAGCCTCAAAACCAAGCGAGGCCTAAAACAGCTTGTAAACCCACTTCCTTACAGAAAAAAATGTGGAGTAGTATCCAAACAATAAGTGAAATTCGAGTTTGGCCATATAAAAAAGGGTTTGCTTATCTTTCGGCTATATCCAGTAACCAGTGATCAATGGCATTTCCAAGGAAAGGTTTACAAATACTTTTCATCTGGTAATCTGAACAGAGCACTTTAAAGTTATGAAAGTTTAATTTAAATCAAAGAAAGGATGAGCAATTTCTTATTGGTTGAGAGGAATTTGCTGGTTTGTGATGTTCTTCTATCTTAAAACTCTTCGTCATGATGAATGGACTCATTTAGATCTGCACCTGGTTGAGTTCTGGTCCCCACTGGTGTGTGTTTGTGTGCATTTCCACCTCTTTATTTTCAGACCCGGGGCTACGATGAGCCTGGGTGGGCTTAGCATGAGCTTTGGGGTCATGGTACAGAGCCACATCTGAAAAATTGGGCACAGGAGGAGGGACAGAACCAATCTCCTCCATATGGCTGGATTTAAGAGCTCGCTGGGAGGTTGTAAGCCTTTCTTCACCCTCTGAATCAACCTCGACTGTGTTTTGTAAAGAGTTGTCCGGAGCAGCCACCTATGGAAAATCCGCTTTGTGGCTCGCTGCTGTAAATGAGACTTTGGGTTATGCGGGCGGTCACGGACATCAACGCTGCCACAGCTTGACCAGAACTGACATATTCCCAATTTAGCTTCCATAATACTCGGAGATATTTTCGTTGGAATAGTCCACCTGGAATTGTTCATGCGAGACACAAGCTAGCATGCTAACGGCACACAGATTGTGATTACCCCCATAGTCTTTATAACAACAACTGTTCTACATCGTGGGCAGCTTGTAGCAATTACTAGCTCATCTACATTGTTGTTTCAACCCAAATGAGGGACTCTCGGCCGCTGCGACTACTGTTTGTGCTAGATGCTCACAATGTGAACTGCATTAGGCTGTCATAATGCCTCGGACAGCTGGACCCAGAGAACAGGCTTTTATCTGTCTCCAATCTAAGTAATGGACTATCACCCTTTATCCCAGAATAGCACAGGTCTCTCAACAGATTGGCAAATCAGACTCATCTATTACATTCTCTCTGCCCATCCTG
>JAFVLL020033781.1:0-26089 GCA_021397915.2 Tor tambroides | reverse complement strand
GTATTCCCCACTTGTAAGTCACTTTGGATAAAAGCGTCTGCAAAATGACTAAATGTAAATGTAAAACAACCTTAACTAAAGGACATTTGAAAGCACGTACATTTCTGTACATTTCGAAATAAGGTGCAAGTCAATAAATCCTTGATTAATATGAATATTGTAATTAAAAACGTATCCCCACGTACTATTCAATCAAATTCTAGTGCATTTAATCTATTAAATAACAGCAGAGTGAGCTAGTTTTTGGAAATGGTAAGATTAAACTTATTTTAGTGAACAAAGTACCACATTTCAGCTCTCATTTTGTCTGGTGGTTACACAGAATGTTATTTTATCCTTGCTTCTAGGAAAAGCTTCATGTGGCATAAACATTTAATTTTAACGTGGCTTTAAGCACTATGCATCATTAAAGTTTCACTTTCACCACGTAAAGCCGGTAAATGTAGTGTTTACATGTAGTAATCGTAATATGAGTTTACCTTATGGTACGAACCCAGAGTCTCCGCATCAGTAAGCGATAAAACAAGCATCTTCCCTCCAAAGACTTGTGTCGCATTTCGGGGCAAAGCAAAAAAAATATTGTCGAACAACAATATAAAATGTGGGAAACTATTCATTGGTTATTCTACAATTAATTGAATTACAAATTATACTACAACTGGAAAATACTGTAAATTGATAAACTGTTCGGCGTGATGACGTTTAATGTCTCCGACAGCGCCTGTAGTCCCATTTAGCAACTTGTTAGCAACCGTCTTTTTTAAGAAACATAACAGTTTAAAAAAATCACGAGTGTGGTGTAACTGGTGTGTTTTATGTCGTAGAATAAAACGTGAAAGTATCTTGAGCCTGTGTGAACCATGGACCTTATTTAAGGGATTTAACCAAAATCCCATTCAAAAAACCCATTGACTCTGGGACGATGGAACCGGAAGTGCTAAAATGCTAACTCGCTTCCAGGTTTTCGCCTACAAAGTGACATCATAGTTCCACCACTCTATAACCCTAGCCATATCCCTTGGATGTGATGTAATGACTTCACAACTCTCTAAGTGTAAATACAAGTTTCCATCTCTGTTGTGTGCATGTTGTGAATTTTCTGTATGCGCAGAATAACCTGATGACCTACTACATTTGTCAATGAGCAATATACGACTAGAACACATAGCATGAAATATATACAGTGCAATGCATTAGACACTTCTAGTGTGACAAATGAGCCAAAAGTAACATTAACAGTGATTTCAACATCACTTTGTTGACGTTGTTTAATTGAAAATTGGAAAACAGAAAATTGGATTTAAAATGAAAATAACTTTGTATTTCCTGCAATAGAACAGGAAATTAAACATGCAACATAATGAGGTCATGTGACTACACTGGGGCATATAACAATAAGAAATGTTATGGTAACAAATTTAGGTTATAAAAATATTGCTTTGAAATGTTTCTAAAATGCAGAAATGTGCAGTTTTCTTTTTGTGATTATAATGTTATTTAAATGTTACAAAACTATTTCTTACATTGTTCTACTATTCTAAGAACATTAGAATGTTCAGTTTCCTTGTCATGATTAAAAAATGTTTCCTACAACGCATATTTCCTACAAGTATACATAACGTCATGAGAAGGTCCCAAAAATGTTGTTTTTGGAGAATATTTTCTCTCAGAATGATGTTATTTGGACTTGATGAACGTTCTCATGACGAGGATGAGAATGTTGTCTGAGAATGTTTTCTCAGCGTTCTGACGGCGTATATCAAATACTAATAAAGTTAGAAAAAATTTCCGTAAATATTACCTTAAACTTTAGTGAAAAGTTGTGTGAATGTTTTCTGTTGGCTGGGTGGCTTCCATATTGTTTCTCATATGGTCTTATTTTTCTTAGTGTGATGAAAATTTCAATTATTTGAAGATAATATACTATAAAGAACATTTTGTCAAATCGAAAGGTTCCATTGGTTTTAAAGGTTCTTCATGGAACCAATGAAATTAGCCAATAAGAAACCTTTGTAGAAGTGAACTAGCCACACTTTCATACACTGCACATTGTGATGTTTCACATTGTCTCTGTTTTGTGTAATTTCGTGTCTAAGGGCTGCAGTAAACACCTGTCACAAGTTACGGAAGCCAGACGTCAGTGTGAGCGAGTTACCGCCGCTTTCATCCATTTGTGAGACTGGATGAGGTGACATTTGTGAGGCAGCAAGCAGTTTTACAGGCTTCCCATGCTGCTCAGATAATTTTATCAGCCCAAAAAAGGCCATGCCGGCGAGTGTGTAGGTAGAGGATTCAGTGTAACCAACAGATGATAAATACCACCACCAGGTTCCAAGCATTTCGACGGCTCAAACAGAAGCATTTACCAGCAGCGGTCAGGGCATGTTTCCATCAGAGTCACTGACCGATGCAAAGTTTTCCCTGGAGACCTGGCGTCTGCATTCAGAGCTTTGGTTGGATAAATTGTCTTGGCAGCACGGAGGATATTGTTTTTTCATGAACCAGTGAGCCCCTCAATCTGCCAGTAGAGCTCCGCTGTCAGGAAAGTATTTCAGCATTCAGGCGGTTTTCATAGGAACTCTTCGAATCCAGACGCTACCGGTAAACTCTCAGTAAACCAGCTGACTCTGTAGAAAGAAACTGTCAAACAGCAGAACAACACTCCATTGTTATTTACAAACTAAGAGTTTTTAATCACGCAATTATAGTTATGCAATATGCAAAAATATGCAGCACAGTGAAGATAAACTGCAGCCGGTCTGAAGATCTCAAACGACAAACCTGAGTAAATGAAGGTAAAATGAATAAAAATTAGCACAATGACCGGTGCTTGCCTGTACAAAATGTACAATGACAATGCTGTGCCATTGTAGCTGGTTGCCAGGATATTGTGGTGTGGTTTCCAAGGTGTTCTGAGTGTTTTTATTGAATTATTAGGTGGTTGCTAGCATGTTCTTTGTGGTTTCTAGTGTGTTCTGTCAAGGCTCTATGATGTTTTGGCTTTTATACTCATATTCCTAATGAGTATTTATGTATTCTTCTCCAGGTAAATGTCTATTATTATCTGTAAACAATTATTGTTTATTTAAAGACTACTTGTTTTCATATCTTGAATACGCTGTAAAAAAAGATTTTTCAAAGTTGTTTTAATTTAGTGCGTTATTTTTTTGTAATTCTTTGTAAAATATACTATAAATTTCTGAGTGAAAATAGTAAATTACTGCATTGGCAGGGTTTTTTTTCCACTTGATTTTAGTATTTTTTTTTTTTAGTATGACAATGTAAAAACAAGTAAACAACACAAAACAAAATACACTTTTGTTCAAGATACAATCAAGTCTTGTATGCAGTGTTATTTCTCAGTTTTGTTTTTGTTTTAAAGATGTTTTTACTGGAAAACAAGTTTTAAAACAGACTAATTAGTGTATATATGGCTCAAATTAAGTCTTAGGTCTTTTATCGTCTGCCAGATTTTAGTCCAGTTCCTTAGAAAAGTAATAGCACACCAACAATGCTTCTCAACAGGACGTAAGATCTGAAATATAATTAGCACAAGCAGCAAAGTTTAATACTCATGGGTTTCTTTGAATCCCTAACCTTATGAGCAAAGCAGTCGTGATGTTTGCCAGAGCGCTTCAGAAAATGCAAAATTCGTAAGTGTTCTCAAGCAAATCTGACCAAATGAGACTCAAAGGTAGTTTTGCAGAAGCCACCCACTGGAGATGTCAATACAGTGCTGGTCTAATAACTCATTATGTGTAAACTTTGTCCTCAAGAGTTTGATAATGGAATTTTTATGCACCAATTTACAGCATTACAGGTAAGACTACAGCCAGACATGCCGCACGGATGGAAATTTGGTTGAGGCAGTGATCTCTCTTCACCCAGTAAAACTTTTATGACAAACGTCTGATGTTAACCTACAGTTAAAAGTTTAAGAAGGAGGTATCTGGCTTCGTAAATGTATTTGACTCACACGCGTGCAGATCTAAAGAACACTTCACAGTCTTTACATGACGAACGTGTTCATTGGAAGGACAAGGCCATCCGTACAGCATGCGTACGTGTGTGTGTGAACGTCGAGCTCGTGAAGAGTCCACACAGCTTCAGGTTTATGGTTGGACGTTTGAGCGTTAAAGCTGGAAAAAGAGCAGCGCTGGGGTTTTCTCATACGCCGGGAGACCAGCAGCTGATGTTAATTAAGACCGTAAGCGATCCTGAGCCGATGGAATCTCTGTGCCATGGAGCACAAGTAAATCCACCAACTCCAACGTTTTCCGCTCTGGATATGGCCATGATGTCAGTGGAAATATTTACGGTTTCTCTCAATAAGCCGCTCTGGGAGTCGTATATGCCCACCCTCGTGGACTGTCTGGATGGCCATGTCGGATTTGACCAAAACAAAAATGATTTCAGATTTTGTTTGTCAACCAGGTCTTCATTAGATTTCATTAGGTCTTCATGGAATGTTCACACAACTTTGACTGACATGTTTTAAAAGTTAAATATAAGGACAACATACTCTTAACGTAATGTTTATGGAACGTTCTGAGATCAGCATTCTCAAAACAGCCATATGATGTCATTTGTACTTGATGAACATTCTAAGAAATGCATTTTGTAACTGTTAAATAATGCTATAATCATGACAAGCACTGGACATTTTAACATCCTTAGAACATTAAAAATAAATGTTCAAATAAAGTCAACAACATTATAATCACAATGAGAAAACCGGGCATTTCATTGTTGCAGAAACGTTTTAAAAATGTTCCCACAATGTTTTTATAACTTAAATTTAACGTTACCTCAGTTACTAGCAGTATAATGAAAAATTGTTTAAAAGTAAATCCTTCACCAAAATCTTTTTCAGTGTATAACGCATTTACTTTTTTGCACACTTAAAACTAGATTTGTGTTGTGGTAAGTATGAATGAAATTCGATACTTTTTGGGGTCTTTTTATGGGTTTGGCAGTATAAATCACCATCCACTTCTCTTCTCTGTAGAATCAAAAGTCTGACAATCTGTCTAACATCTCCTTTTGTGTAGTGTCTTTGAGTCAGACCGCACAGGAAGAGAGAACAAGATCTCTATAGTTCAGCTTTTTGCTGTCCAAAGCTGTTTTTCAACCGCATTGACCTCCAAGCAGCAGAGCATCTTTCCATAGATCAGCGTTCATGGCAGAAACAGCGTATCGCTCTCTCTCCGCCTCAATGGAAAAAGCAATCAGATACGTCATGCCTCTTAAACCACCACGTTCTGTCCTTGTTCATACAATTATAACTTTTAAGACTATGTTTAATATTGATGTCGTTTTATAGCCTTCTTTTATGAGAACTGCACTTATGAGGGACTTCTATAAGATGAAGCGTGTCTGGATTAAAAATCCAGTGCATTTAATGTGTAGGATGGACGTACTGTACTGTGTTTTCAACACCTTCCTTTTTTTGGACAGATCAAGCAGAGAAACTGGACAGCTTAGTGTTATATGTTTCATTTCAATCAACATCAAAGTTGTCAGTTTACAATGAAATATGGACAAACAGCAGCTGATACTGATGTCAGATCAGTATCATTCACTTGAATGAGCTCAGATGATGAAAGTATTCTGAATATTCTGGATAAACTGGGGTCAGACTTCTCAATTCTGAAGATTGTGCAATGAAAAGTTTCTCAAATTTTTATTTCAGAAGTGCAAGGAAAATGTGCTTTTCCATAATATGACCCCTTGAAGGCAGGATTTGACCCTAAACAGAGTGAGAAAGCTGAAGTTCGTCATAAATCCAGAGACTGTCCACACCAGAAGAAAACTTTCCATGGAGGCAGAAGGAAAAAGATATATAGCAAAACCGTGTTATGTGTAAAACATTGTCGCTTCACGTGTTTGGAAACAGTTCAGATTGACTTACATGCAACTATTTGATAAAATCAATGACTTGTCGTTATCAATTTTTATTTAATTGATTCATTTTGGTAGATAAATTGACGGTGAATTATTTTTAGTTGGGTCTTTGCACTGCAGAGAGCTGTTTTTGTCAGTGGAGACCAAAACAACATTGGAGCCCACTGGCTTTCAGTGTAAGGACAAAACAAATTGAGACATTTAAAAAAAAAAAAAAAAAACTTTGTTTATAGATGATGATGATTATCATTATTTGTAATTTTTTGTTAAACTATCCATTTAACAAGCCATTTTGTTTGAATACTTGTATCATTATGTAAACTAAAGCTACTTAAAGGAACAGTACACCCAAAAATGAAAATTCTCTCATTCTGTCATTTACTCACCCTAATGCTGTTCCAAACCTTTCTTTCTTCTTTGGAACACGACAGAAGATATTTTGAAGAATTTTGATAGCCAAACAGTTGTTAGTCCCCATTGATTTCCCATAGCATGGGAAGGAAGTCAATGACTACCATCAGCTGTTTGGTTATCAACATTCTTCATATATAATACCTCAGATGTTGATATATCTTCACATTTTATTTGGTTTTACTGTCAAATTTCATCTTTAACTTTCACAACCAGCATTTTTTTTAAAAGTTGCCAACCGGCAACATTTTTGATCATTTTCACAAAACTTTCATGGCACCCAGAATATTTGTTTTTATGAGTGTATGAACATGCAATATGTCAAGAAAGAATAGAGCCTCTGCTTTTAAACAAACAAACAAAAAATTATTCTAGCTTTATTTATCAACACTTGTATGTGGGCAAGTTTCATAAAAAAAAAGCAACATTTCAAAAAGCTGAAAATCATGTTTTGGTCAAAGTTTACATCCAGATCGGATTCAGAACGATGTTCAAAACATAGATGAAGTGGATCGCTTCCATCAACACACACAGAGCTTGCACAGTCCTAAACCACTTCCTGGGTCGTCATCTCATTCCGTAACATCATTTCATTCTTCAGCATGTTTTGATTCAGTACTCTTTTAGAAGATGCGTAATGGCGCCTCCTACCATATATGAAAAGATGGAAAGCCGGAAAATTCCATCAGTGGCAAAGAATGTGAAGAAAGAATCAGTGGAAAGAGTTAAAGTCAAGAAATCAAAAGAGCTTAAAAAATGGGAAACTATTATACCAACAAAAATTTTGTTTTGGGTAGCTTACTATGACGACTACCTAAACCTCATAATGGTTTATTGTACCATCTTATTTTTCCTTTATAAAAGAGAAACAGTAGAGTTTGATGTAAACCCTTTACAGCATTAGAGAACAGCGATTTTCCACTCCGATCTGTCAGTAAAGGATGAGAGGAACGCTGACTGCCTGCATGTATCAGAGGAAAATTCCAGATCGCAGATATCGCCAGTCCACTAATTCCCACCATATGTGGAATATGCGGGAAATCTACAGGGCAGAATGAGTGTTCAACAGAACAGAGCAGTCATTAAGAGACTTGTGCTGACAAACGAGAACTTCCGCAAACAATCACTGAGCTTGTTTTCCCGTGATGCTCTACAGGTGCCTGCTAACACTGGATCTTTCTGATGTAGACGTGAGCGGCACTTATACATTCAGAAGTCACTTCGATGATGCCGGGGTGTTGTGAGTGGTTGCCAGGATGATGCTCGACGGTTGATAGGGTGTTTTGAGGGGTTTTGGCCTGTTGCTATGCAGTTGTCCCACCTCAAGTCTCTGTGATATTCTGCTTTCTGGATTTGGCTTGGATTGTTCTTTCAGTTCTGTAGATATCATATCCAGACCTTGAGTGAACAAGCCCATTCAAGGCCTTTTTACTGGCTTTTCCTCATGTGTTAATTACTTGATTTGGCTGCACTATTCAAACACCTCTAAAGTCACAATACAATCAGGATGTAGCCTGACTTATCACCTCCAAAACACCCTTTAAAGAATCAAGGCTCACACGAACGGGTTTGAAGCCAGCTGGACGTCGCAGCTGTCAGTTCCAAAATCAGCCTCTGCGGTCTGCAGCCAATGCATGGTCCAGAAAAACACACACTGCACTCATGCATGTGACAGAGAGGATTTCTCCTGACTAACAACTTTACATGCTTTCCTGCATCTTTAAGAAATAGCCTCATTCTTTATAATCCGTGAAAAATAATATGTAACAATATATAATAACTGTTATATATTTTTATGTTATATTAAGATGCAGATCTATATTACTAGATATATAATAACATTTATCATACCTTTTTATTTTATTATGTATAATATATATTGATATATGATTTATACCGATTATGTTGATTATATTTACTTTGTATGTTTATTTATATTTACAAAACAAACACCTGAGTAACATATGCATTTGTAATTACACGAGGGTATAGAATTGTCCATTTTCAGTTATTTCTTTAGTATTTGCAACACTATCATTTTTTTGTTTTGATAATTTCAGACACATTATAACCATTTTCTTTTTTCTTCATTTTTTGTTTAACTCTATCCCCACCATTGACAGAATTTTCTGGCTGTGTTTTCACTGTTACAGTATATGGTAGGAGGCGCTATTAAACATCTTCTGAAAGAGTACTGAACTTTTGGATCAAAACATGGTGAAGAAGCAGGCAGTCACATATGTAGGCAGATGCATATGTAAAACAACATGATCATCAAACATTAAACAGCATATACATCAAACCTGCCTAACATCAGCTAGAAAGTGGTATAAGAATGTGGAAGCTTTGGAAGCGTTGATGGAAGCGATCTTCTCCATCTATGTTTTGATGATCGTTCTGAATCCAATGCAGATATAGTCCTTTCCCAAAAAAAAAATTTTAAAAAATGCATGAATATTTTTTTTTTTTTTTTTAAGCAGAGATTTTCTTTTGATATATTGCATGTTCCAATATTCATACAATAAAATGGGGTTCATGAAAATTTAGTGAAATTTTTCAAAAATGCTAGTGGTGCTGGTAACGTAAAAAATGCTGGCGGGGAAAGAGTTAATCTGACGGTAAAGTGAAGAAGCAACAGGAGTCCATGGGAAGAAGGGAGTGCAGTGAATGCATAACATAAGCACCACCATACAACATGTCAGAGCTTGTGTAGAGCCCACCAGGCCACGTCTCACACTCCTGAGAGGAAGTTTGGTAACAAAACGCCTGCCGAGAACATTAAAGTATGGTAGCATAACAGACAGGATAGACCACAGGAGCGGTTTATGTGTCTTAGTGAGACCTGGAAAATGTGATGTGGCTTTCTATACTGCTCACCCACCTCTGCTGAATAACTCAGTCACTTACATAATATACAGCTGGTTCATGAAACTGTGAACATTAAAAAAAAGCTAGAGTTATGCTATGGATTGTTATGCTATGGAGTGTGGTTTATGCCATTGCATAATAGTGTTGGAGTTATTTGACCCATCTATACACTTCCACATGCTTCCTTTTACCTACAGATTCAAATATGTTTGGAGTGATGGATATGTGCTGAAAGACCGTCGGCCATAAACGTCATTTTCAATGTATCTTGAGTTTTCCCATCAATAATAATCAACAGATCAAACGCTTCTCCAGTTGAGATGGATGAGCAGCCTCTGCCAGTGTGATTCATGATTGTTCATGATCTTCTCCAGGACTCATACCCAGTTCATTCAGGTGGAATCTACAGTATGTGGACCAGATGGACACAATACTACAAAGTCACCGCTGTACATTTTACACATACCGCTTGTTTTGGACAGACTTGATGATAAGGGTCATGCCCCTTCAGAACTGAATTGAGAATGCTTTTTAAATTCCAGTTCCCGTTGCAGAATTTTAAATGAATTTGAATTGAGGTGGTAAACGGGATGCAGAATTGCAGTTTGAATTTGAATGTAAAGTAGAAGGATTAGAAGGATTTGATTGTCTAGGTAAAAACTGTATTGAGTTTGTTAATACATATTGGTTTAAAAGTTTTGAACAAAAAGGCCTTGAAGTTTTAAGGACAGAGAGAACGGATGGATGGATGGTTGGTTTGAAAGTTTTGGATTTTTAAGGATAGATAGATAGATAGATAGATAGATAGATAGATAGATAGATAGATAGATAGATAGATAGATAGATAGATAGAATATTATGTCACTAGCAAAACACCCACTACACTATGACAAAATTATTAGAAATATATAGATAGATAAATGTTGGTTTCAAAACAGTTTTTGTCAGAATCCATTGCTATTTTTTAATGGCAAACAATGAAGATGCTTTTAGAAGCAGACTGTGTAGTTAAGACAGTTATCAGCAAGGCCAAATGGGGTCATGCTAGAGCAGCATGCAACAAATTGGAAGCTCTGGGAATGTATTGTTTGAGGCTCTGAAGGTAAACTCTGTTGTGTTGTGGCGCAGCGGCTAATGGTTGTCGCTTGCGTGTGTTCTGCTGCATTTGTTTTGCTGTGCACCTGCTGTGTTTGTTTGCCGCAGCTGCTTTGTGTTTTTTGTTGGTTTTATTTGGAAATACAAACTAATTGCGCTGTTGGTCATGCTAGGTGGAAGTCAGATGCTGTCTGCTAGCTGTTGGTCACAGTTAACTAGCCTATTGTTTTTTTTGTTGTTGTTTTTTTTAAATCAATATAAAATAAATGACTCAAAAAATAAAAAAATAAAAGCTTGGTCTCATGAAAATGCGTATAAATAGTACACTAAATAAAAAAGAAAACTCGTGGTATTGATATGCAAAAATGGACTTTGGCGTACGAAAGAGTTTGGCGTGCATATAATAGGCTACGCAGTTTTCGCGTGCATATGATACGAAATTTTTGGCGTGCATATAATACGCAGTTTTCGCGTCCATATGATACGAAATTTGTTGGCGTGAATATGATACGCAGTTTTCGCGTACATATGATACGCATCTACCCCACAACCCTCATCCTACCCATCGCGTAGCATATACATGCCAAGTCCATTTTTGCGCATCAATACCACGAGTTTTAATTTTTATTTGGCATACTATTTATACGCACTTTCATGAGATCGGGTTGAAAATTAACATCCTTTGAAAAGGGCTTGTCTTCTTTGCTTGTCTTCTATGACCCCAAGTTCAGCTGAGTAAGAAAAAACAATGAAAACAATATGAATTACCAAAGAAATTATATATTAATATTAGTGCTGTCAAATGATTAATCGCGATTAATCGCATTCAAAACAAAAGTTTTTGTTTACATATGTGTACTGTGTATATTTATTATGTATATATAAATACACACACATACAGCATATATTTTGAAACTATTTACATGTATATACATTTATATATTTATATTCTTATATTTTATATTATATATAACTATATTTAATATAAAAACATTTTTCTTAAATATACACATGCATGTGTTTGTATTTATATATACATAATAAATATACACAGTACACACATATATATTATGTAAACAAAAACTTTTATTTTGAATGCGTTTAATCGTGATTAATCGTTTGACAACACTAATTAATATTAATCAAACCCATAACTTTTTATGACTTTGATTAATATATGTAATGTCATTGGTAATAATATTATTTTTATTGTATTTCCTGACCTCCATCATTTCTTACGGAATATTCTGTGTCATTTAGAAATATGCCACATTACAGATGTTAAATGTGTGCAAATGTCATTTTATGGATTTAGTATTTTCATGAAACTTAGATAAATGTATAATATTTATTGTAAAAAAAGTTTGGAAGTTGAATAGTGAAGTTCTGGTGAATAATAGAGTGAGAAACCTCCATCACAGCACATTCATCATTGAGTACATTTCATCAATTCATCCTCTCGCCTCTCATAAGCAGATCAGATCTGAAGAACGGACGTCGCGCCAAACAGATGAAGAATCCACTGACGGGCGGAGCAGAAAGATGAATGTTTATGTAGGAGATGTTACCGTTTTGATTCAGGATCCAGTTCTCTCCTCCTCATTTTCTTTTCATTATGGTAAGTGATTTCTTTCAATTCCTCAGAAGGTTTCATCTAGAACACCTCGTACATTCACAAAAGATACAAGAAGCACCTTAAGTTTTCATTTGTTTGTTTACACTGATTGATTGTAATTTCCAGTGTAAAAAATGCCTGTCCTTTTGGCAATAGGGTTTAATTATTTATCTGCATCCAGTTTTATTTAGCACAGAACATCTGGCACTTAATAAAATAAATAACTGGGCAACATTTGCATAAATCTAGACGTTATTTAAATTACATATACAATTTCCATCCATTTGGATTTTGTTAATTTGATGCATTAATTTGATGCATATTTGTCAGTCACACAAATGAAACAGATCAGATTTTTATAATAGTACTAATAAACTTTTAAATACACGAGATCAATTTTTATCATATTTTTAATATATTTTATACGTTTACATCAGTAAATTAATTTAGTTTTAAGCTCATACATTTTAAATGAAATATTGATTGTTCCACAATTAGCCATATTTCACAATGTTCATAGTTTTTAACTGAATAAATGTAATTATTAATAGTTTAATTGTCACAATGAACAGATGTATGCTAATTCCAATCAATTTGAAAGTATGTATAAAAATATAAAATACAAAAATACGAAATTAAAGAAAATGTATGCAAATTAAATACTGCTTTTTGCACAACTAGCCATATTTTAACCATGTTCATACTTTTTAACTAAATGCATTCAATTGTTTTGCTGATTCTGAACAATTTGAATAAATGCATTTTGAAAATATGATTTAAATAAATGCAATTTTTAAAAAGAAAAAAAAAGAAAAAAGATTCAAATAGCTATTAATAATCTATGTTTTTGTTTTTTAGTTCAGAAATCTTACCTGTTTAATTTACTGTGTGTCTGACTGAAAAATATGTTCATTTATGTTAAAACAGTGTAATCCAAATGGTAGCAAATGCAATTAAAATGCATGGATCTTAAATTTAGGCCTACATATTTTGGAGTGTGGTCCCCATTTAGTCCATCAGCATCTCAGCAGACGACGCGGCTCCGGGGCCAGCGAAACACGACTCCTGTGGTGTAACGCAGGGCAGAGTTTGTGGCCTCTGAGTTTCTGAGGGCATGACCTCTCTGAGGGAGAGCACATGGGATCGTGCGATGACTCCAGCCTGAAATACTGACTGAGCAAAGCATTGGGGAGGCAAACAAACTGCAGATCTTCAGGGCCCCTTAATGCAGGAGCCAATTTACACGTCCCTGCTGGTGGCCTGCAGACATCTTTTCCTCAAAACTCTCTTTGTTTTGGAGGTACAACAAGATGCTCATGAGAAAGAGATTCATGTATACAGGCTTTTGACAGCATAAGCATAAAGTTTGATCTATTTTGCTTCTTATTTCAGCCAAGAATCACCTGGACAGAAGAGTCGGTCTGATTAAGATGTAACGGGACAAAACACAGTTGACCTTTTACGAAAGTGATTGATTGGACGCAATGCTTGTCAACCAACAGTTAGCTTCATAAATATCTGACTTGGCAGAATGTATTCTGAGTCTACCCTTTTTCTAAACACTGGTGATGAACTGCTGATTTATTGGACGCAACTCTGAAAAGGCAGCAGAATAGTCTTGCGTGTTCAAGTAAATCTTTTTTAAGGTCGCAAACATTGCCAAAACCATCGACTAGTTTTTCCTCCGAGCGCTCATTGCAGCAGTTGGGGATCTTGGAAAGACAATAAAAAAAACCGCATGCACTCGGACACCCGGACTTTGCAGAAAACCTGCCGATCAGATCGGAGCTTGCCATTGTTTTGTGTACAGTATCCACCAGATGGTCCTTAGCATGGTTTACTGCGGATTTCGCTTCGAATTTTGGCCGGAGATAGTGGAGTGACATAAAAATGCGACGTATTTCATGCGGTAGTCCAGAGGTTTGAGCTCAGAGCTTGTGTGAGAAGGTTCAGTGACCAGGTGGTTTCGTTGAAGTTTGCTGGCAGAATCGCAGGTTCTCATGAACTTAAAGTCTTAATAAAGTCACTATGGATAAAAGCATCGACTAAATGACACGTAATGTAATCAGGCAGCTGTTGAGTCTGCGGGGAACTGATTTCAGCATGCCATCTGTGACAGTTTTAAGAAAACCTGATAATTATTGGAGGCTGAAGTATTTTTTCCAACATCTGAGTTACATTTTCTCTCTGTTTACGTTCTTTTATCGCTAATCTTTGTCAGCCAGCCAGATGCTTCGTCCGTCCCCTGCAGACTTTCGCTTTTGACCACATGCAACTTTTGACAATGAACAATTATGGCGAACACTCTCCTCCACTTCGTTTAAAAGCAAGAATTTGTTTGCTCGTGAAGAATAGTGATTTTTCATTTATTGTGATCAGAAACACGTTCAGCTGTTTTACACACATTTCTAAGACCATGTGTTTCAAACACACATCATGATTGTCACAAGATGAGCCTCACATGCAGAGTTACAGTCCAAAGGGGTGAAATTCACGAAATCTAGAAATAGGCTTCGTTTTTATTATGCAACATGCAGCGCGCTGGTTTTCTTTTCATTTTGGGTTAAATTTATGACCTAGGCATTTTTTTGTTTTGTTTTGTTTTTTTTGTGAGATTTACTCCAACACAGCAGTAGACAATATAATTATGAAGAATAATTCATTCAGATGTCTCAGCATGCACAAAATAACAAATCATATCTATTAATCTTCAAATGTGCTTGATATTTCCTTTAGTTAAGATAACATTCCATACTGGCAGATGTGCTCTGGAAATTTAATAATTACAAAAAAACATCTCCTTTCCAAAGAAACCTCTCATCCATTAGCAGAAGAAAAGCCTTGCTGGGCTTCTGTAAATGTGATGTTTTCATCCCAGATGAGCCTGGAAATGAATCATCTTACTCATTTTAGGAAAAATAAATTTAGTGTATTATTTTTATTTTAAGTGAGGATATTAGTGATTTATAGAGTGATATTTTCCTCCATTCCTAACCCATTAGTTGGAAATATGTGGATTGGAAAGAAGTGGGTGAGATGCTTTATCAAATAGCGTACAATAACAAGGAAAAAGTCTATTTCGTTAATAACACTTATGAAATCTTTTGTTTATAGGTTTGGATCCAATGCGATTGCAATTCCTTTAGTTATAACCAGGAGATTTGCCAGAGTTTAGGCCAGTCCAATTTAGGAAATATATTTTTGCTGTGTAAACTATTTTGATTAATTTTGTTTTTTTTAATGCATTGAACATGATTTGCTCATAAAAAGTCATGACAACCAGTTTATTTGTTTGTCAAGGTAAGCATGTCTCACTATTAGTCATACTAATATACTGTTGATGAAGGATGTTCTAGTTTTGCATGTGTGTCAGATAAACAAATTCTAAATATTAATATTTGGTCTATAACTTATCCCTCACCGAACATCAATAATACAAATTACGCTGCTTTTGAGGAGGTGTGCTGTTGCTTTAAGAGATCGGATGAGTTTTGCACGTGCAAAGCATTACTCACAAATTTTAGAAAATGAAAAATCGAGTTGTTTAATGTTAAAGCCCAAAGGATGAACTGCATCCATTACCACAGGAAAACAATTCTCAGTACCGACAGATGATATCCAGGACCCCAATTTAGATTAATATGCCAAAATCGCACTGTCCATTACAAAAAACTAGAGCAAGATGTGTGAACACGTGGAATGTAATCATGAAATAAATAAACAAACATGATTATGTTGTGATGAACTATCTAGATCTTATTTAACCAGTGAATACAGTTATATAAAAATAAATGATGACATTTAATATGATATTTGTGTTGCATCTGCAGCCAATGAGCCTCATAACAGCCAAATAGCAGCCTAATCTCACTTAGGCGCTGTTTACACATCTGTCTGGAGTGATCCGATCACATGTCAGCCGAGACAGATGGCTGTTTACACCTGGTACTAACATGTCTCAAATGTTTACATTGTTCTAGATTGAGAGGCTGCTTTCATTTAAACTGGCAAAGTCTAACTGCATGTGAGGTGAGTCGACGGCTTGCGGTGTTGATGCATCAAGATGCATTAGCGTTTAACACTACACATGCAATCTGACCACAACCTCAGAATGTGATCTTATCACAAGATCCATTGGATGCAGATTTAGAGCCCACTTGTGAACAGATATACGTACTGAAACAATTGGTGTATTTACTTTGTAATTATTTGTGGCATGTACTAGCAGTGGAAATTGTTTTAAAGAAATGGCAAGTAACACAATGAATTAAGCGTCAAATGTTGAAGAGAGACAGAAGTAGTATTTGAAGTGGTAAAATATACTCCAACAACCTTTGAAAAAAATCATTTTTGACAGAGTGGAAAACAACTCATCTCTTTCTTGTTTCTCTTTCAGATCAGCTACTGATGAAACAAGAGTTTGAAAAGACTCTTATAAACCTATGACCCAATTTCAGTGGAAGAGCAATTAAAAATGTCTGACATTCAAAACCACATTGAGTGCTATGGTTATAAACTTTAGAGATCACTCAGAAATGAAAATTTGCTGTAAAGTTACTCACCCTCAGGCCATCCAACATGAAAATGAGTTTGTTTCTTCAACAGATTTGGAGAAATTTAGCATCAACTGTTCACCAACGGATCCTCTGCAGTGAATGGGTGCCGTCAGAACGAGAGTCCAAACAGCTGATAAAAACAATCACATTGGTGAGCAAGTGATGTAATGCTCCATTTCTCCAAATCTGCTCCCATGAAGAAACAAACTGGCCTGAGGTCAGTAAATTTTCACAAAATTGTAATTCTTTGGAAAATATTCCTTTATGTACGTGCAACACTTGCGATGTGTGACCAAGCATTCATATCTAAGTACTCACAGTATATTTCTGCCCAAATAACAGTTTTCCTCTTTATTTTACAGTAATATTTTTAAATAATGGAATAAAGATGCGGTTTTACATCAGCTTGCAGAATGTTTGGTTAACGTTGTTTTTAATCCAGATACAGAAGTCTATGATCAATGAAAAAAGGAATTTTCCCTACAATGTGGAAAAATACAGATGAGAAGCAGCCAGGATGGATTTTTCCCTTTGAAAGAAAAAAAGTGAAGCATTGGTCAGTGAGGAAAGAGCATTTATACTTCATTTCCTGTGCACCATAGTCAAAGTGGAACAGTGAAACAGACTTCATAGTGTGTAACATCCAATAAACAAGCCAACTGTTGTTCAGGAGGATCCAGCAACATTCAGTTCCCATGTTCAGAAATTTGGTCACTGGATATCATCAATGAAAGAAAGAAGGATTCATCTGTACTGTGTGTGGAATTTTTATAATTCTGCTGGCCAAAGCACGCCAATCGTTTTTGGGACGCGCTGGTGGCTTGTTTTAACCCCTCGTGTCTCTTAGGACGATCTCACACTACAATCCGCTTGATGTCAGTGTTTGCTTGGTTAGTACGAATACAGTAATTTGCAGAAGGGATTTATCATTTTCATTTTTATATGCTACTTATCACCAGGGTTTTTATTAATGATTTCTTTCTTTTGCATTTTCTTTCGCACTTTCTGTATTTGTGACCCTGGAGCACAAAACCAGTCTTAAGTCGCTGGGGTATATTTGTAGCAATAGCCAAATATACATTGTATGGGCCAAAATTATTGATTTTTCTTTTATGCCAAAAATCATTAGGACATTAAGTAAAGATCATGCTCCATGAAGGTATTTTGTGAATTTCTTACCGTAAATATATCAAAACTTCATTTTTGATTAGTAATATGCATTGTTAAGAACTTCATTTGGACAACTTTAAAGGTGATTTTCTCAATCTTTTGATTTTTTGGCACCCTCAGATTCCAGATTTTCAAATAGTTAAATATCTCGGCCAAATATTGTCCTATCCCAACAAACCATACATCAATGGAAAGCTTATTTATTTTGAAAAATTGACACTTAAGACTGGTTTTGTGGTCCAGGGTCACATTTAGTTTTTTTTTCCTGTATTTCTTTCTTTCGCATACACTTTCTTTTGCACTTACATACTCTTTTGCATTTTCTTTTGCACTTTCTGTATTTCCTTTCTTTCTATCGCTTGCTCGCTCTTTCTCACTTTTGCACTTTCTTTTGCATTTTCTGTAGTTTCTCTTTCGCACTTTCTATCACATGCACTTTCTTTTGCATTTCTGCATTTCCTTCCTTTCTTTTTTCTTTCCTTTCTCTTTCGCACTTTGACAATTTGACAATTTTCCATTTTCTTCTGTGCTTTATTTCAGCTTTCTGTATTTTCTTGCTTTTCACGTTTTTGCATTTTGTTTTGCTCGTTCTCTCACTTTTATGCTTTTTCACATTTTCTCATTTTCTTTCTTTTGCACTTTATACAACTTCAGCTCATTTCATTTCTGCTAGTTTCGAAGACAACATTTTGTTTTCATTTATTTTAACTTGTACAAAAATAACTAAAACTGAAATAAAATGTATAAACACTAGACATTATTTAAAAAAAAAACTAAAACTAATAAAAATGACAAAAACATTCAAACTAAACTTAAAATGAAAATAAACATTCCAAATATGAATAAAAACTAGTCTTTTTTACTTAATTATTTACAATGCTATTTCTTACTAGCAATTTCTAAGTTCCTACTGATTTTTTTCAGTGTAAGTAGCCAAAAAACCGCAGGTAACTTGCTACATCATTTTACATTGGTTGTGTAAGAAAACAATGTTTTGATTCAGACTGGATTAAAACCTAGGCCTGTGGAGTCCCAGCACATCCTCGCCACATAATGTTTGGCAGGCTAATCAAAGCCTTCTCGCATGCTGAACTGTCCCATGTGCTGCAGTTGGGATGGTGTGAAACAGAACGATGATTTTACAATTGCTCCAAGACTACATGCCTCTGATGTACTAAACCAACACAAAGACATCAACAAGCACACGTGCAGACATTCGGTTGCACGTTCACACGCATGCATACTTCTGAGCAAATCCGCCAAATCCCTCCTTTGCTCAGGTATGCCTCACTGTTCGCTTTAACACAAAGAGGAGTGTCTTATCTTTCACCAGTGTGTTGTCGTCTAATTGTGAAGGGGATTTACCCTGTCGAGTGCTGATTGTGATCTGTCATTTACAACATGACAGGAAAGAGTGTTAGAGCAAGTACTCTCTAACAGACTTTTTTGAAATTGCTATTTTAATGCACAACAGTAACAATGTAGCTTAAAAACAGTTTGTCACAGTATATCAGGTTATTCAGAAAAATCAGTTCACTGATTCATAAATTAAACAAAGTAGGCCTTGTATGGCATTTTAATTTAATTTATTTTTGTTTATATTTTTTATAACTAATATTTATATTTTATTATCAATATTTTGTATTAAATATTTCAAATTAATAATGAAATATTAAAATTAAACATTAAAAATACAATAAAATAAAAACGTAGTAATATTTTATATTACTTAATGTTTATAATAATATTAATTAAAAAATTGTACACGAAAAATTACATAAAATAATAATATAGCAATATTTTATTATTTAAAATAAAAAAGTATTATTTAAAAATTTGTAAAAAGTTTTTTTAAAAAGTGGCTTTCCCGGCACTGTTAGCATCAGGCAAGTGTCATCTCCAGAATGCCAAAATCTTAGCAGTTGACAAAGCTTAATATGTTTTATTGCCAAAACTGTTGCATGCATTGAGAGGAATTTACACTAAGCAGATGTTACTAAAATGACTTTACCACAAAACGCCTCAAATGTCTTATTTACTCATTCAGCCCACTTTAGTCTTTTATATTTACAGTCAACTTTCCTGAACAAACTTTAAAGATGAAAAAAAATCACAAAAATCTCCAGTCAAAAGTCAGTTTTATCTCTGATCTTGCTCCTGAAAGACATACGGTAATAAGAACTGTATGTAGTTTTGACATCTGAGCAACATCTGAGATAAAACTGATACTCACTGAAGCCCATACATATCCAAAGTTGGATGTGGGATTTTCCTGGGCATCTCTGCCTTCTGATCATATAAAGACATTCCATTGCATAATGCTTGGAATATGAGGTATAAAGAGACTAACTGTTTGCAGGTGTATGATTAATCAAAGAATTCTGTGGAGGATAGAAGATGCTGTCCAATGCTACCATTTGTGCTGAAGGTGTAAAATTATAGATGTCATTGTTACATTTTTTTTGTTGTAGAAAGATAGAAATTCCAAATGGAATGGAATGCAGCATAAGTCTCTTGAGCTTTAAAAGAAAATATCTGAGCAAGCTCAACATTTTCAGTTTACATATGCAAATATATTTCATTTGATACTGTCCTTCTAATTGAGATCATTGTTGCTGTATATATGTTTATAATTAATATTTACATTTTATAATTACATATAAATCTCAATTATAATTCATATTTTAATTTTAAAATTATAAACATGATACAATATGAAATATTAATACTGTATATTCTAAGTCATACTTCTCTTTACAATTTTAATTAAAAATATAAACTTGAAAAATGACAAATTTATTTCTAGTTTGTATTAAATAAAATTATATTTTTAATTAAAAATATATACATGAAAAATCACAAAATAAAAATTTGTAATATTTTATATTACTTGATATCTATATTTAATATTTGATTTAAAAAACAAAATATAGTAGTAAAATTTAATATAAGAAAATGGTAAGAAAAGGAGAATGTTCAAAAGTTATAAACATGAAATAATAAATCAAAATAAAATGTAGTAATAAATTAAATATTCTAAATATGAAATATTACATAAAACAGTAGTAATATTGTTATATTGTAGTAATACTGACATTAGTAAATTTTAAAAATATGAACATGAAACATTGCATAAAATAGTGTTAATTCTTTATATTAAGCAATATAATTAATAATTTAAAAATATAAACATTAAAACTGATGTAAAATCATTTATTTTAATTCATTGATAATTAATATTTTACTGTAAAAATGATAAACATGAAAAATTACATCAAAATTTATTTACATGTAATTTTAATATAAAGCAGGTAATTCAGTTTATATTTTCCTAGTTCCATCATCATATTTTTCACTTTTTTGTAATTTGCCCAAACAGTTGCTGATAAGTACAACCACATTATTTATATTTACGGAGCGATCCGAGAGTAGTTTACAGTAAACATTCACGAGTAAGATACTGAATCTAAATCCGAAGCTGGGACAGACTCTCCATGTTGTTTACAAACGTGTCTACATAACCATCCCAGCTTTTACCACGCAGAGGACTGTGGCTTAAGTGTTGAAAGTGACAGCGCAGTAAATCAAGCTAATTAATGTCAGAGACACACAGAGAGAGAGAGGCTTCATGTGGTCGCCACCACTCTCCATATTTCACATTTATACTCTCACATGACTACTTCTGTTTAATTCAGCTGACAGTTGCTGTGCTAATTTAGATAAACTGCAGTGAGATCAATCAAAAATGTGTTCCTGATTTCTAACTCCTCTCATCTCAGAAACACTGATAGAGAAATCAGATGGTCTGAGATCAGAACACGGAGCTCGTTTGAAAAAGATGAATCAGACATTTATAGGGTTAGAGGTTCACTAAATATTCAAATTTGGCATGTATCTCCCCCCACTTTCTTTGTACTACAAGTCATGCTATTATATTTCAAAGTAACTGAACTTGTGTTTTTCACCTGGCGGACGATAAAACAGGCGAAAAATAACAGACTTACTTTGAAGGAGGCAAGCAGGGTTGACAAAAAAATGAACAAAATCCTCAACAAATTCAAGATAACTGTGCAAAAATTGCCCCTGCACAATTAAATGAAATCTATTATGGCTGTAGCGATTAAAATGAAACACAATTACACGCAGATCTGCGCATGTTCCTTCAGATTGCTTTACACCCGTTGTTTTTTGCAGCGTTGCGACATAGTAACCAATCACACGCATTTCTGTTGAACTTATGAATGCAATGGCCAATCAGATGTGTTCAGATTCATCAGCGCTGAAAAAGCTGGCGGTTTGGTGAGTGTGCGCGCACGCTCACGAATTCTCTCATCATAAACCAAACCAAAGTGCAGAAATTATGTAAGAGACTCATTTCGCAGGTTAGTGATTATAACAGGAGTTTTGCCGTTGATAAGACTTAGACTAACGTTAGGAATAGAATATAACGTGACGTTTCCCAAAACACAAAACGTTTTTACTATTAGGCTAATCGATATTAGTAATCATTATTACAATGTCAAGAGCAATAATTGACATTAATGTTTTTTTGTCATAGTATTTCAGCCCTACCCTGGAAGGAGTTCTAATTTAATCAGTTTCTTGTTTAATGGTAAGTTATTCTGATGGATTGATTTGGTTAATTTGTTAAAGTATTTGTGACCCTGGACCACAAAACCAGTCATAAATAGCATGAATATATTTGTAGCAATAGCCAAAAATACACTGTATGGGTAAACATTATCGATATTTCTTTTATGATCAAAATAATTAGGACGTTAAGTAAAGATCATCTTCCATGAAGATATTTTGTATATTTCCTACCGTAAATATATCAAAACGTATTTTTTGATTAGTAATAGGCATTGCTAAGAACTTCATTTGGACAACTTTAAAGGCGATTTTCTCAGTATTTTGATTTTTATGCACCCTCAGATTCCAGATTTTCAAATAGTCGTATCTCGGCCAAATATTGTGCTATCCTAACAAACCATACATCAATGGAAAGCTTATTTATTCAGCTTTCAGATGATGTATAAATCTCAATTTCGAAAAATTATGACTGGTTTTGTGGTCCAGGGTCACATTTGATATTAAAGACAACACAGATACAATTAATAAGGTAATTTAAAAAACTGCCCTTACAATTGTAAAAATGCCCCGGAAATCAATTCCAGGCGACAAATATTGCCCCTTAATGGAAAAGTTCATTTCTGACCCTGCAACCAAGAGATATTTACAGACCAGAATTGAATTGAACCAGTCAGAACGCTTTAGCGATTGCATAGCAACACCCTAGAAACGGTTGTTTTTAACTTTGCATGGCCTAACACTAAACTCTCTTTAAATGTGTTAAAGACTGTAGAGTCTCTCTTCATCAGCAATTAGATTGGAAATATGAGCATCTGGCTCCGGTAAAGATTTCTTGCTCTGCATGTTGTTTCCATGTTAGTCAAGCGATGCCAGCGCACGACCGTTTAAAGTGCCATAATTGCTCCTGCTATTGTGACATCATTCAACTAATGGGGAGCTTAAAGAATTAAGAAGAACTATTTCTGGCCGTTTCCCCCTCATGACTTCATAAATGCTGCATTTTTATAACTCCTTCTGCAGCCTCAGGAAACGGCGTTTTATTGTAGTAGTTTACCAACAAGGTTTTATATGAGACTTCATGGAAAATGGCTCTTCCAAGAACGCCAAGTGATTCAAAGTTGTGTAACGGCATTCAGATATTTGACTACATACCAGCACTGGATGATTTTTCACTGAGTGTCACTGGGGGTTTCATAATGTATAACTGTCTGTCTGTCTGTCCACCCATCCATCTATATATCTGTGCATTTGCCTGTCCATCCATGCAAAACATCTATCCATCTATCCATTATCTATCATCTGTCCATCTATCTATCTATCTATCTATCTATCTGTCTGTCTGTCTATCTATCTGTCTATCTATTTATCTATCTGTCTGTCTGTCTATCTTTGCAACATTGTTTTTGAACAATGTCTTCTGTAGATCTACAGATAAACAGATAAAAGACAGATAAATATATTCAAGTCACAATTATTTGCATATCAATTTATACAATGCACATGCTTTCAAATCAGCTTTACAGCAAGAAACAGAAAAATAATGTTAATGTTGCAAAATTCATCAATTATGAAACATTTTCAATTTCAGCTGTAAAGTAGATCTACAGAAGACATTGATTCAAAACAGTGTCAATGTTCCAAAGATAGATAGATAGATAGACAGAGAGATAGATAGACAGACAGACAGACACTGTAAGGGAAGCATTAATCATTGATTTAATACTTTGTCTGCTTTTCGTTTCAGAGGTGTTTTCGAGAGAGGACAGCTAATTCTGAAAAATGGTCAAAATCAAGCCAAACGCATGAATGTGAGCAGACGTCTGAGCTAATGTCTAGGATCAGGAGCCTTTTCTGTGGGGTAAGAAAAGGAAACTGCGCGCCCTACCGATCCAAACTCTGCTTTCTGACTCTGCTCTGAGCCAGAGGCTTTTTTCCATCAACATGAACGTGTGCCAGCACGCCGCTCCTAAATCAGATGACCTTGGCACCGGGAAGCAGCCAACGGTCTCGGAGCGAAAGAGCCATCCATCACGCCGCAGACAGACCGCCTGTCACTCTGTTATCATGTCTCTGAAAACTCAGACTTGATGTCTCATGGAGCCATATGGAGAGGAGAGCCAGTATTTACTCGGAGAGGAGCTGTGATTCATGGGCAAGTGATGTGAGTTAATGAGTCTTGAATGAGACAAACCTCCTGTATGGCAGTCGTCCTTGTCACTGAATGTTTTTTTGAAGGTTTCAAGGTTCATCTGAGAGAGCCAAACGTCCTCGGTGATCGTTTGAAGGTGCTCGAGGTGTCTGTCGGCTCTGTGCAAAAGAGAGGAAAGTGAACACATTCCATAGTGGTGAAACAAAGCTGTTTTCCCAACCACTGAAAGTGTTTACAGATGTGCCGTCAAATTTTACATCTTAAAAGTCATCTCAGCACCGAGCACTCTTAAATATATAACATTAAAAACACTGTTGCAAATCTGTCACCGGGTACAAACGGCTTTCCGAGAGAAGAAAACACACGCACAAACACTAGCTTAACTCGATGAAATGTAAAGCTCTGTGACACAGTAATCCTCATTTGTGCCGTTTTCTTAGGCGCTGAGAGGGGGTGGAAAATAATTGTAGCACATGTCCTCAGACTCGCAGACTTGTGCATGGAGACCAGATGCTGCTCCAGCGGGACTGTGTCAGGGATCGGCCTGCTGGGAATCGGTTAGTCGATCCCGTACGCAAAGGCCCCGTGCACACCTGGTACTGACACCGGGTGATCCGAACACAACTGGACGGTGCTAAATACAGGTGCAAACTGAGCATGCTTTCTGATCTAAACTCTCAAACTACATGCAGAATTGCAAGCGAGTAAGTGCACTCACTATTGAATCAACTAGAGTTATTGAATCAACAGTTATAATGCATTATAACACTTATCTATTCATTGTTACATTTTTATTTTGAAAATTTTGCATCTGTAGTCTAAATGCTAATTCATCCTGGACGACTGCTTAAAAGGACATTTTACTGTTTAAAAAAAGTATTTCTTTTTCATTATCATTTATTAATACATCTAATTATTGTATTTTGTACATTTAATGCATATAATATATATGTAGTTTATTCTTTTAAAAAGTATACTATTTTTATTCAATTTATACATTTATTTATAAGTATTGTTTTTTCATGCATTTATTGCATATATTCATAGTATTATATTTTATGCTTTTAATGCATTATAATTAGTCCATTGAAGTATAATTGAATTCAAGTATAATGCATTATAACACTTATTCATTGTTATGCCTTTATTTTTAATGCACCTTATAATGTATTGTATGATCTTATGCACACAGTTTTAATGCATTTTCATATTTATCTGTTCATTGTTTATCTATGCATTTAAAACATGACAAACCACCCATTTCAGATGTAACAAGGAATCTGCAAATATTATAATGTATTTTAACTTTGGTTAAAATTCTTAATGAAAAAATATAATGCATCATAATGCACATTTTTACAATGCCTGAGTTTTCGCTGGCATTTAAATGGCACAATGTAATTTTTTCAAAATTGTCATGATTTATCATGCATGTGTCACGGTGCACACAGCAGGGAGGAACGAGGAGACACGAGACGAGGATTAAACTCAAATAATCTTTAATGACGACATCAGGGCAAGACAAGGCAGGACAAGGCAAGGCAGACACACAGGAACACCGGGGAGTAACAAGTAGACCAGACAACACGAAACTGAACAGGCATGAACTTAAATACACAGGTTAATGAGACATACACAGCTGAACAGACTTAACTAATAATCACATTAAACAAGGACAGGAAACAAACCAAATAAGGAAACAAGAGGCGGGAACACATGACACACGAC
>JAFVLL020033780.1:0-24508 GCA_021397915.2 Tor tambroides | reverse complement strand
AATTAATGAACAAGAATAAAGCATGAAATAACAAATGAACAATAATTTGGGATAAAATCATTATTAGCATAACACTTAATAAATTAGAAAAAGACCTTAGCATAACATTATTATTACCATAACATCTTAGCAACTTGGCATTAAAATTAACATAAAATTTAAGCAAAGTTTTAACAAGAATTTAGCACAAAAAAAAAAAATAATAATAATAATATTATATATACATATATATATATATATATATATATATATATATATATATATAAAGTATTAGCATAAAATTTAAGCAAATTTTCAGCAAGAAATTAGTCTCAGTTAATCTGGTAGAACATCTGATGTATATTGCACAAAAAATTGAAAACATTTCAGAAGTTTCAAAGTTGTCATCGAATTGGTTAAATTATACAGGATTTCTGGGAGATTTGTGTGTCACGTTCTTTAACATTTCGCCTGGAAACAAAGATGCCGTTATGCCAAACCCCCTCATTTAAGAAGAATGCTGTCGTGTTTACAAGTGTGACGATGAGCACTTAACAGGATGAACTAAACACATGATTTTTAAAAGTATGTGAAATATACAGTTCGCGGCATAGAATCTTTAAAATATTTCGAACAGTTTTACACTCCGGTCTGTTATTGTGGGGACATTTCCATGCCCCTAAACATGACGCGGCACAAAATGAAGCATGATTGGTTGCTTTACCTGTCAGTCATATGGCCTCTTTGGTGGGCCTTGGCCATTCAAAGTGGCCAAGGTTCCCATAGTCAGTCTGAAGGTCTGGCTATGCGAGACTAGCAAGAACTATTATAAGAAACCATTACTGGCATAAAATCTGAGCAAGAACATAACATAAAATCATTAACAAAATCTGAACAAATTATTAACAAAACTATAGCATAATATCATTATTAGCCAAAAAAAAAAAAAAAAACTAAGCAAAGTTTTAACAAGAACTTAGAATAAAATTATTATTAGCATAAAACCTGAGCAAATGAAAAAAAGAATTTATCATACAGTCATTATTAGTATAAGAATTTGACAAATTATAAGCATAAACTCAGCATAAAATCACATTTAGCATAAAATATGTGCAATGTTTTAGCAGGAACTTATCTTGAAATCATTAATCATTAGGATAAGGCAAGGCCTCGGCATAAATTCACGATTGGCATTAAAATCTTAAAAGGTCATAGTCTAGGCCTAAGTGAACAGATTTAGTCTGGAACATGATGAAGTTCTGCTGTGTTAACATCAGAGTTTGGTGGAAGGGAAAGAGGGGTCAAGATACTGTGAAGGAAGCAATACCGCCGCACCGATCCTCCCACGCCCCGCCTTGCCACAGCATATCAAGGGCAGCGTGCCAGCATTTCATCAAGTTGTGACTCTGCAAATAGCACGTCAGGCACAGCGAAATTACATGAGCCACACCAACAGGGCGATGCGCTGGCCTGCATAATTAAAAGGAGCCACTGGGAGCTGTCTAATTTATGGCACTTCTTAAAAGCTTCTTCAGAGGCCCGATTGCCTGATAGGCACTGGATCTCAGATTATAGCTATCTACAACCACGTGAAGCAGGTTGCAGGTTCCACTCAGGTACATCAAGGCACCCTGTTTGTGGATCTTTAGCAGGAAGTTGGAAACTTTCACCGGTCTACAGGTAAGCATGCATTTAAAAGAGAAAATCTGGCACATTACAAAGAGATAAGGCTTGTGCTTTAATCTCTGACCCTCTCTGGGTTTCGTGAAGGTTCTCACCATCACACCCCCCTAATTAGACCATCTCCAGCAAACCAGCTTGTCTCCTCAACTACATTCCTTCCCAACAAACGAGTCCTTCCCCTTCTTCCTTTGAACCCGCGAAGCCTCCGCCCACTTTTCCTGATCTCTCACGCTTTCTTTAACCAGTCCAAACAATCTCATGCAGAGAAAATAACACGCACACATATTGCAGTCCAACAACCATAATCACCATCATTATCACTCCCAGGCCAATGACTGTGATACAGGATTTTTTTACCTTTCGCAAATTTCAAAACCAATATTTCTAGTCCTGTACATCCTGCATGTCAAGCAGCACTCCTTAAGCTTAATTACATGCACAATAGGTCCAACCTTAATATTTTATTGCTTAATTATTAGCAGAGAGATGACAGAAAATCACAGGAGAAATTATGCAGGAATTTTTCAGTCGGCTGAGTTCTAATTCTGCTCTGCCATGCCAAAATTTTCAATGTATTTTTATTAGTTTTCATTGTTATTATTATTTATTTTTCCTTTTATTGTTTTTTATTTTTATAATTTTTTTATATTTTTCCTCACAAACATTTCACAATGTATTTCTTTACAAAGAAAATGTATATGATTTTCTTTAAAAAGGTATGTTTTATCTTTACAAAAAACAGAAGGCCTTGTTATTGTTGAACCCTAGACTCGAACTTGTGGTGCCCATATAAGCACCACTGCTCGTGTTCACATGCATTCTAACTGCTAAGCCATGGTTGCAACAAATGTAATATACACTTAGACTGAACCGATGAGACACACAGATTAAAGAGACAAGCCGCGTTGTCTCGTAGTTTTGCTGCAGGGCAAGAATGTAAAACATGCCATTCAAACAAAAAACAAAAAGTGCATCTTCATCATGTCACTGTCTTTAACACCCTTGTCTTTACATCAGCCAAGACACCGGGGAAGAACTGCATCTTTTGTTTGATAAACACGTGCTCCGGCCGGTCAAGTTACGCTGTGCTGTAGAGATCTTGGCGCGGAGTCTGAGGAGTAGAAGAAGGCCACACAGATGGATCCACTTGCTTTTGTTCCCAAAGTAATCAGAGCTCTGGGAGTCTCTATGTCCCTACATGTCCAATCTATGACAGGGAGCAACAGCTAATAAATGAGCTTTGTAACAGAAAAGCCGCCTCTGTCCTCTGCCTGATATATTGCAGTCATAGGGAGGCTGTCATCACCTTTTGGATCGTTTACTTCAACAGGGAATTGAAGAGGAAAAAGCCAAAGAGCAACTATTGGCACACGACTCAGACAGTGACTGGACTGACTCGTCATGAAATGTCATTTGTCATCAATGATCATGTGCAGATGCTGCAATATCAAAAATCGCTGCGTTGGAATATCAGTTAGAAATTAGTAATGCTATACGAGTCTAAACGTGAGTTTGGGATCAAAAGCCTCATTCGTATCGGTGAGAAGGTCTAGATCAGGGGTCTCAAACCATATAATTAGAAATGATTTTGAATCATTTGAATCATTTTAAAACTGTAGATAGAGTTTGAGACCTGGGCTACAAAAAAGTTCTTCCACTGAGGTGAGATGCAACGAAAGTGGTCTTCTATTCCAACAGGATTAACCTTGGTGCCACTTTTGAAGGCCTAGATGATAACAGCAGACTAATATGACATAATTAGATCACTTGTTCTCGTATAGATATGGGAATAAGGACAGACGGTGGGAATCTGATGAAACCCAGTGCAACAGGGGCAAAAATAAGCCCAAACAGAACATTAGAGAGAGCTGAAATTGCCTACTCTGCTGCAAACTGTTGCTTGAGATTTATGTTTGTCCTTTTTTTCCACTTGGCTTTCAGTGTGGTTTTCAAGTCAAGTGCATGTTGAGTTGAATCATCAAGCTTTAGTGGTGATCTAATCCTAAAAGACTTGTGGCAGGAATGCCTCTCTGCTGTGGTCTGGATGAAACAAAAAAACAATAAAGCAAATTATACTGTGGACATTCGAGCCAGTGTCATATTCAAGCAGCTGCGAACCACGTTGGCCAGGGCTGTTGAAAGTTTACTTCATTTTTAAGCAATTAAACATGTAACAGTAACTTCTTTTTCTACTAAAAATCGACTTTTAATCCTATATGGCAGCGCCTTGTAAACAAGGGGTAAATTTGGTAACTGGTCCTGAGGTCACAGTAACCAGTGCATAGTATTTGGCAGTCATCTGCGGTGCAAAAGGGATGCCCATGCTTGGGGAGTGCTAAATCCTGCCACATTTTTCCATTTCTCGTACTGAAAGAGCCTGTCCAGTCTGACCTGCTTTGTTTATGGTGAGCACATCATGCGGTTGACTTTCTCACACCCAAAAATGTAATTTTGCTGTGCCAGTGGGAACAACAACAACCTCTGGGTTTTTCTTGGGGACCTTGGAGCATCTATTTGCAGCTTCATGCAAGAAGCTACATACAAATTTATTTAGATACTTAACCATAAGTTTACCAATTTTCACCAGATTTGTGACTTCTTTGGAAGTCTCAGAACCATAAAATGTTTGTGCAATCATTGCATTCAGTCTGGTGTTTAGCCGGCGAAAAAGAAATTCAGATTCTATTACAGAAGTGCAAGCCAAAATTCAAAGACTTGCCAAAATACACAGAGACAGACAATGGGGTAAAATAAGGGTAAATGGCAGTATTTTTACAAGATGGAGGAATTTGATGGAATGTTTGGGTTTCAGTCGATCCAATTGACTTTGCAAAGATTCTTCTCGACAGGTAAGCTAAACTTCAAGTTAAAATTATTTGTAATATGTTCGACCTTTGATTGAAAGTAGTGTAAATTTACCTGTTCACTTTTATAGACCTGTTATAGCTGTGTTTGTGATGTCTGAGTTGGGGGAAGGCATGATGCGCAAAATGGGTGTTTGCAAAGGTTGTCTGAAAACATGCTTTATTTTTGTAGCTCCACTAGTAGCTCAAAAATGGCTTATTCCATCTTTAAATCACACATAAAAATGTATAAATGTCATTGCATTAGCATGTAATTCCATCATACTAAGTGGCTAAATAAATAAATAACAGCAATTTACATAAAAACATATTGTGGTTGTCAAACATTAGTGGTTAAAAGTTAAATTGGTTGGAAAATCATTCTAAAAGCGGATGAGAAAAAGTCTAACACCAATTGTTTACAGATGTCACTTGGTTTGATGTTTTGTTTTTAAATGCAATGATATTCATTCATTTTAAGTTTGGCCTAACAGTCGATTTTTTGTAGACCACTATAATAATAACAAAAATGACAAATATTAAAGTCTCTATAAATGTTCAGTATATTAAATTCAACTTTACAAGAGCTATGTAAATTCTCGATGACCAAACTGACCTATAAAACTCTCTGGATAAAGGATAGGTGCACCACTTACACTGTATGGCAAATCGAATTCTCTGGTGTGAGAGTAAGGCCAACGGCAACTGTTCTTTTGCAGGTCCCAAATGACATCACTTTAACTGCAGCCCATTCTTTCCCAGACGGCACAGGACTCATTACCTCATTGGAACGACATATTGTGGAATTGCGTTGATTCTTTAACTACATTTGGGTACCAATTTAGGCAGCTAAAGTCCTTTCGTGTGGCTGAGGTCCACCTCGGTCCCATTGGATTATCAAAACTACCCGTAAAAACTCAGAAGCTTAGGAAGGTTTCGAATAGACTTACTGAAATGCCTATTTAAAATAGTGACAAAGTGGGAATACTTACAACAACAGAACAATAGGAACAGATTTTACAACACCTGGGACGATAAAACATAGTATAAAATTGGATGAAACAATTATCCTTGACATGGGGGCTCTCATGTGGCACATATACTAGTCCTGGATGAACTGTGATACTTGAACTACACGTCTAGGATATTGGCAATCAGAAAGCTCTAAAAAGGGTTTCCATATGAGTAAAGGGAGAACAGGGAACTTCACATGCGGACAAACAGGAGGTCATCTGGGGCCAATATCTTTTATTCAGTGGAAGGCTGCTTACTAACATAGGCTGTCAATCACGTGAAAAATATTTCATAAAGTCAGCATTAAAACTCACAGCCCTGCCTCCACTGAGGAGAAGTCTCAGTAAGCTGGTAAGTACCTTGATGGCTGCTGTAAAGGTTATGGTTGAAACTAGTCTCTGCTTGCAAGTTTTATCCTAATTCTCAGTCTGGAACATTTTCATGTATCTGCTTATGTATCCGTGAGAACGAGGGCGTGGGGGGTTTCCTTGTGGTGACATTGAAAGTCTTAAAATGTAAAAGGAGAAAAGGAGGGTTCAAGATGGATGAGGAAGAGGGCTTCACTTGACAACCTGTGGAAAAACTGATGGTACCATCACACCATTTCTCTCTACATTCAGAGTCTCTTTTCTAGCATTTATTCCTCCTTCATCCTTCCCACACTCTCTTTTTATCTGGTTAGCTTCAGCGGTAGGCTGCAGCAGTGTTTGGGAGCAACTAACCAACAGCAGAGAGGCTACTAATTTATGTCATATTTTATCGCGCACACTGTCAAACAAGCAGGTAATGATTAAACACGCTCTCTCAACAACGCCACGAAGACCGATTTATTTTAGCAAGTCGCTTCATTTGGATGGTTCATTCTAAAAAACTGGAACTCCCTGCTGTTTTACATGTTCATTTTTGCAATGAAATAAATACTGTAGCAATAAAAGCTAAATCCAGCTTTTTTTATATATAACTGTATTTTGCTTGTTTGTTAATTTGTTTTATTTAATTGCATTTACTGCAAATTTAGGTGTATTAATAAACTAGGTATGATCTTCTTAAACTACTTGATATCCTAATGTGTTTTTGCGCTAGAGAAATTCTGATCTTAAAGGGATAGTTCACACAAAAATGAAATATCTGTCTTCATTTTCTCACCCTAATGTTGTTCTAAACCTGTATGGGTTATTATTTTATTATTATTTCTATATTATTATAGTATTTATTAGTAATTTGGATTTGCTTTTATTTTTTGTATTTGTAATTTTAAGTTTTAGTTATTCTGTTATACGCTTTTGTCATTTTTTATTACTTTCTTTATTTGTTCTATTTATTATTTCAGTTTTAGTATTTTTTGCACTTCACTTTAGTTGCCAGAGCAACATTTCTAGTTTATTTTTTGTTTTTTACGTTTTTCATGTAATATTTATATTTTATTTAATTTCAACTTTATTTAAATGATCAACATGATTTTTAATAGGTTTAGTTAACAATAAAACACTGCTATGGAACTCAAAAATAAAAAATACCATGATGAATGACCCCACTGACTTTCATTGGGTCCACTTTATTTTAAGTGGCCTTAACTACTATTAATCATTTGATATATGCACACAATAAGTGCATTGTATGTTTTTACATTGTACTTATATTTTAAAAATACCTGCATCTAATTACATCTGTAATTAATTTCTGTAATTGCATTTATAATTACACTGTTGACAGATCCCTTTCACTTTAACCTACCCTTAATCCTACCCATTCCACCAAACCTGTCCCTAACCTTGCCCGTATCCCACCTCAGTAGCAGCAAAAGTGTTTTGCAATACAATATGAACACAATAAGTACATTGCACTTAATTTTTGATGTAAGAATATAGTAGTTACGGCCACTTAATATAAAGTGGGACCAAAGAAAGTCATTGACATAAGCGTGAGTAAATAACAGAATTTTCATTTTTGGGTGAACTATCCCAATTATACAGTCAATTATACAGTCATAATTATATATTTAAATATTTAAAATATATATAATTTAATTTACAAGCAGCTTTGCTTGGCAACAAAGTAAGCTTGGTCTCCAAGTAGGTTCAGAACATCATCTAACAGAAGACAAAAACAACTCCAGCCTTCCTTCTACTCATTGGAGATGCTTGGGTCACGCACATGATGCTCGCCAGAGGTAGGTCAAAGCGTTCAATCTTTGAGGATTTCAAAAGCCTGCGACCCCACCCCACGGCTCCAGCGGAAGAGTCTGATGTAGTGCAAACCTGTCTCCTCTTTGCCTTTGTTTTCACTCAGGCCCTACGATTCTGCAAAGCATTCTTAAACGAGATATGATCACACACACACTTAGAGTCTAATGATAAGCAGCTGCTGCTTAAGTGATTTCAGAGCCTGTTTTTTTAAAAACATGGTTAACTCCAATTTTAATTCACCATTCCAGGCTCTTGGAAGAGTGTAGTTGTGCTGAAAACCTGGACAAGAGAGAAAACGGAGCGACTTTGTATGGCTGTCGTGTGTTCGAAATTGTTCCCAGTGACCCAACGATTAGTTCTTGCACTAACCCTGATAGAACATCCCATTATGACTGACAGACATGAAGATCTTAGCGAAGACGACAGAAAAAGCATAACTTAAGGAGGAGGGTCAAATGCGAAGCTGGATTACAAAGTCATGACTGAAACAGCGATCACATCAAAGTAGGCTTTGCGCGGAGATTTGATGCTACGTGACAATGTGAGGTTTTGTTCTGGGAGAAGTTCTCCATGAAAGGAATCCAGATTAACTGGCCACATATCAGTATCATTTAAAATCAAAATTCACCCAGGACAGCGAATGGTTGGAGGACACTGTCTCAGAAAACAACATGTCTTTTTCCTTTCTCCACAACTGAAGAACTTACAAAATGTAGGTTGATGAATTTGATTAGCGGTCGAGAATGGGAAAACTCTGTAATGCTAAGTAGCCTCAACTGGTACACCCAGTTTATGGTAAATGAGGCGTTTAAACGTTTCCCCTCCTCCTCTTTCGATAAAATTGGCAGATAAATCTGTATCAAGTTTGTTGAGTGAGAAACTTTTTATTTTCACTTTTTCATTTTTATACAAGAGTGTCTGTACAGCATCTGGGTTTATTAGTATTGTAGGTCCTGACACACTCCTCTGAGGTTTTAGGTCTGTCTGTCAGGAGTTTGGCTTAAAAATCCAAAGAGTTAGAGTTTTGTTTTCACATGAAACACAAAGCCAACACCTCAGGCTTTTCACTTAACCTCAAAGGTCCAGAGTGTCTCAGGCCTGGTGCAAATGTTAAAATAAGGTTATAAAATACAGGGCATGGAAGGAAAGCGATACACAATTCCAATAGGTCTATTATATTGCTCTTTGCAGACAAATATAAGAATTTTTTTTTTTTCTGTTTTGCTATTGTTTCTAAGCATGGGTGACATCCAACAGCTAACTAGTCAATTAATGAAATCGTATAAATGTCCTCCTGTGTTTATTTAGAGAAATCACATACACATAGACTACACATTAACACAATGCTACAACATAGATGATACAACTAGAACTGCTGGATGTTGTTGTTTGGCACATTGCTATATATGGCACCATGTTGTCTTTGTGTGTCTGATTACCAGGATCAGGTGAAACAGAAACAGGCTTAATTATACAGGATTTTTCGGTTGCCTAAATGACCAGTTGATTTTGGAAATATGTAGTTTTGCACATCCCTAACTGTTGCATTCACAATGCAATGTAAGTTTGCGAAGAGTGCTGTTTTAAGGGACCTACATGGTCTAAGTATACCAGAAAGCCTTTAAACCACTAATGACACATGGAAAATGCTGGGGGAAAAGGTCAATAAGCAAAGTCATAACTTTCCAAATTAACAGTTTTGTCAGTTCACTCAAAACAAATTTACAAGCTACAAGCGTTGTGAACATCAAATACATGGCAGTATTCCTTCACTTAAAGTATTCACAGTACGTGACCACATGAATAGATTTTTTACAGAGCTAAGCTCTCACTCAAATCCATGCTAAACCAGCATGTCTGTGCATTAGCACCTACAAAATAGGCAGTGTGTGTGTATGTGAGAGGGAAAGTGAAGGATCTTACTGGAGCACATGTTGATCTCTGTCCCGCGCATGCCATAGTAGCCTGACGGACAGGCATGGAGACACTCGCCATACTGCCTCATCCTCTCCCTCCTCAGGAACAGGAAGAGCTTGGGTTGGCAGTTCATACACCCGTTGTCCTTGGAACACACCGAGCAGCCTTTACAGATGGGATAAGCTCCATAGCTAGCTGCAATAAAGCAAGACACAAAAGAGATATCTTTACCAGCTAATATCGCCAAGTAACATCTTGACTTGCCAACACTCTTTATTTCTTTACCACGTCACTTGCTATTTCAGTAAAACATTGGTGATAATTGATCACAAAGTAAAAAAAAATACTGCATTCAGCTATTTATGTGTATACACTGTAAAAGAAATGAAGTGCTAAAATGCATTTAAGATGCAAGTTTACTGACTTCATCGCATTTGTTGTAAAATATATGCATTTTAATAACTTAACTGTCAGATTGTCTGTATTTGCCCTTGCATGCGATCTGTTTTCCATTCTAATATGTAATAATTAAACACTGACACTTGTATGCAAACGTGTATTGAATAGTAAACCAATACAAATGTAAACCAAATTCCTTAAGCTTTCCTAAGAGTTTGGTGGAAGATGCTGAAATACATGACGACTGCATCCCGTGTGGATTTAATATTAAATGCAAGTTTGTTTGCTTAAATACCAGACTATTGGCAACTCTAATCTTGACCTAGTAAGGATACACAGAATAAGTAGCCAGGCAAAAGCACACATGTTTACCCAAAACAACTTACTGTACACTTACACTTACTGAGGTTAAGTGCCTCACTCAAGGGAACATGGTGATAGCTCATGACTTGTGTCTTGCAACCGAACCAGTAACGTTAAGTTGTAAACCACTACACCACAGAGCAAGCTAACTGCAAAGTGCTCTGCTGAATGGTTAAACGTGTGCCGCTATAGAACTGTCACAGACATTTTCATTGACACATAAAACTTTCACTGACTAAAGAAACTGTCATTACTGTAACACTAGTGAGGCCTGACATTTTTGCAGAGGAAACCATTTTCAATGTGAGCAGCACAGTGATTTGATTCAATGCTCAACTCCTGTATGTAGAGTTCAGACAGCCGCTGAAAGCCCAAAACCGCATTGACTCTGAGCAGGATCATGTTGCTAGTAGAAGACAAAAGAGCCAGTAACGACCATACCGTTTCACAATAAAGGTCTCCTAATGTAAGTTCCTTAGCGTCCTCTTTACAGGAAAATGTCCTTGGGCGCACACAATAGCTGCAAACCAGAGACATTGCTATTGACTGAAGCCAAGTTTTAAATATCACAAACCGAGATAGAGTAACAGTCCGAACTGGACGACCCACCACAATGCTTTATAAAATATCATGCACTTCGCTGACCTTTTTCCCCATTCCCTTTTTTCCCATCATTTTTTTCTTCAGTCTGAATAAATAATTGAGAATCCAATTCCAGCATGGCTTATAAAACTTTTGTTTTAATGTAATAAGTGCCATTTATAAACATTTTCCCTAAAATTATACAAGAGAAATCTTCGAGAGAGTAAGGGTTTGCTATTTAACACAATTCTTAACATTCTCAACTTCATCATTGTGTCTCAGTCCGCTTCTTAATTGAGCCATTTCTAGACAATGTCTCATTGTCCTAAAAAGTTTGCTCCCTGGAAATTCCCAGAATGCACCTTAAAATCAGTAAGCACTGGGAGGTCCCTGTTCACTTAATGCAAATGTTATGTTCATGTCAATGTTCAGCTGAACAAGGTCCTTCCTAGTGCTCAAAACCGTTTTAATGATATACTTGGGGGCGAAATAAGACACAACCTCTTGCTTTAATGCTAATGCACCATTTCAAATTTCAAATTTGATAAAGGCCTGAAAATATTACTTAACAACAATTGACTGTTTGAGATCAGAGCCCTAAATATGCAATGAGGGACATACAGTAACCAGATTCTGTTTTATACAATATACAATTACTTTTTTATCTGTTGTAGTGGAGGTAGTTCTTTAAAAAATCAGTGATGTCAAATTATAAAAATACATTCGTAATCATCAGACAACATTTATGTTATCTATATGCCACACAGGCAGTACTGTGCTATACACACAGTCAAATTTACATTGTAACAATGCAATGTTGCCAATCATCTGGTCTGCAAAAAAGCCCAAGAACTGATTAGGATGTCTACATCAAGAGGAAATATGTACAGTATTTTTTTTTTTTTTTTGTATGTAGAGTATCATGCTGTTTTCATGGTAACAAAAAATAGACAACTTTATTGTGTAGCTTGTTTCATGCCACGTGACCTCAGTGTTTTTGTGATGAGGAAATGATCTGGACACATTTTTTCCCAAACCACACGTAAAGACATATGGTATACAGTTTGAACATGTTTATAGAAACCTGACATTCACCGTAAATTGGTAAAAATCTCCCCGACTCAGCCCACACACTTCAGACCTGATTGTGATCGTAGTGCAGAGAACGGGCGGAAACTGGGACTGGCGTGAGGTTGGAACATCAAAAAGCCGAGAACTATCAGAGCGTTTCCCTTATTGAATTTCCCTAATTGAGGGTGGTATGGCAATATCACAAACCATTTCGCCTGTTGCTTAATCATAGGGGTGTTATTTCTTTCATCCCACTGTCAGAGCTGTTTCAGCAATGCCTTGCGGCAGTTAAATGATTTCTTTAACTGCTGCTGTCAACATGAGCTTGAACAACACGATCGACCTTGAATGATCGAATCAGCGCATCGATTCCCAGGCACGGTTGTGCCGTATCCCTCGTTGCCTTGCGTTTGGTTGTTATCAACTATATCGCATGACATTCAGACCTGTATTGATGGGATTGTGCTCTCACTGGTCTAGCAATTATCAATGGAAAGAGTAAGAGACGTAAGACGTTTTTTGCCTCATTCGAGATTTTTGGATCAGCAGCATGTCTGAGGACGGCTTTCCCAGCTCTGACCACAGGCATGTCAAAAAGGAGGTTGGGATCTGGTGCGTCTAGGGCAAGGGTGTCCAAGAGCCACCCTTGAGGGCCCAGTGCTTCCACATTTTACGGAAATCTTTTCACCGCCAGCTGATTTATACCTGAAGCTATGACTAGAGTCTTCCATTCCGCATCGTATTTTCATCAATTCATAGAGGGGATCAAATTCAAGCTCTAAGCCAGAAAATATGATGGCTTTCCAATATCACTGTCAAATCGGGTTTTAAAGGGATAGTTCACCCAAAAATGAAAATTCTGTCATTAATTACTCACCCTTATGTTGTTCCAAACCCGTAAGACCTCCATTCATCTTCGGAACACAAATTAAGATATTTTTTCTGAAATCTGAGAGCTCTCAGACTCTCCCATAGACAGCAAGGGTCCTTACACAATAAAGGTCCACAAACGTAGCAAGGAGATCGGTAAAATAATCCATGTGACATCAGGGGTTCAATCGTAA
The DNA here is from genome assembly GCA_021397915.2 of Tor tambroides. Lineage (NCBI taxonomy): Eukaryota > Metazoa > Chordata > Actinopteri > Cypriniformes > Cyprinidae > Tor > Tor tambroides. The sequence goes on along the minus strand of JAFVLL020033780.1, from coordinate 11,407 downwards.
TTTTATGAAGCTACGAGAATACTTTTTGTGCACAAAAGAAAAAAAATAAAATAACGACTTTAGTCAAATTCGTCTCCTCCACCCTAGCGCCATTTTGGAGAATATCCGCTGGATGGAAACGGTGTACGCTCTTCTGTGGTAGTCGCATACCGGATGCGCTGTTTTTGTTTAAATCAAAGCGTAAATATAGAAGACGTGTCCGCGCGGTGCGGCTGAGACAGAAGAACGAACGCAGTTTGCGTCCAGCACATATTCTCCAAAATGGAGGACATAGAGGAGACGAACTGTTGAATAAAGTCATTATTTTTGTTTTATTTGCATACAAAAAGTATTCTTGTAGCTTCGTAAAATTACGGTTGAACCCCTGATGTCACGTGGATTATTTTACCCACCTCCTTGCTACGCTTCTGGACCTTGATCGTGTAAGGACCCTTGCTGTCTATGGAGGGTCTGAGAGCTCTCAGATTCCATCAAAAATATCTTAATTTGTGTTCCGAAGATGAACGGAGGTCTCACGGATTTGAAACGACATGAGGGTGAGTAATTAATAACAGAATTTTCATTATTGGGTGAACTAACCCTTTAAAGAGACACTGGGTCCCAAGAGGGGAAACAAGCAAGAAATAGTGCCTCAGTGGGACCCCTATTCATATTCTGCATTCAACTCTATTTATACTTAAACTTGAGCTAAATAGAAATTAAAGTTATGTCAAAATTATTATGTGGCATTTATGCGTCTTATTTTTGCAGCAATTTGCCCTCGTTGATTAAATGTAAAAAGTCCAAGAAAAACTGAACAATCTGAGTGGCTTTCATACATGTAAACAACATCTCCAGCTATGTTTTTAAGTCACTCTAGAATGCTAATTATCTAAGTGTGTCGGTCTGGCAGAATTTTGAGTTCTATGTAAATTACAGTGGATCAGCCTAATTTGGCTGCTAAGAGTGCTTTTTGTTCCAAGAATCATACCAGCATGAGCTTTAAACTTTACCATAAGTCTGTCGTGTTAACCTGCTGAAGTGTAACTTACGATGGCAAGCATGTATAATAGAACTAAAGAAGAATTATTTCTTGTTGACTTTTAAAAAAAAAAAAAGAGGAACACATTTCTTGTTTTAGCATTGCACAAATCCACCCCTAAATTGATAACAAAATAATACATCAGGCTTACACTCATAGTCTCGATTTCTCATCCAAATTTCAATTTGTGTATCATTATTAATAATCCAATAAAAGGAAAGGATAATATCCCTTCAGCAAACTAATACAAACAGACATTAAAGGAATACTTCACTCAAAAATGAAATTTCTGTATGCCTTTCTTTCACAACATTGGACCTCACTGACTTTTAATGTACACACACACAAAAAAAAAAAAAATGCAGAGACATTTTTCAAAATATCTCCATTTGTGTTCCACAGAGGAACAAAAGTCATACAGGTTTCAAACAATGAGGGTAAATCACAAAATGTTTAGGTGAACTATTCATTTAAGTAGACTGTTAATATGCGTATTAGATGTGCACATCAATGGCAGGCAATTTACTGAACTTAATATACAAAATTGATAATTAAAATGTGTAAATGATCAAATAGTCATTATAAGCTAAGGCAAATTAAAGCATATTTTCAATATACTTAAAATAAGAATCAAAATCACAACTTGGAAAGAAAACGACAACAGTTAACTTACTTTGCTAAAAGTGAAACTGATGCATGCAATTATTATTAATAATAATGCTGAAATACAAACTCTGCAGCAAGAACTCTCCTCATTAAAATAGAGCACTTGTCAGCCTCTGTTGCAAGTGCATGTAGGTACAGTAATATGAGATGGCCTGTGTAACACATTGTACATTATAATGGATTATTACATTTCATAATCAATGTAATTCTGTAGCTTTACACCCATATTCAGTAATAAAATAGGTTGCCAATGCATTTTGCCCTGACAACCTGTGCACTCTTTGAACTGCCCTTTCCCATAACAAAGCGAAAGAGTTTACACTAAGAGCGCGGGACAAATGTTTCACGAAACCAAAATATGCAAGTGCCTTCTTTCATCATGCATTAAACGATCCATCTACAACCTAAACAACTGTTTTTACAAAGGTCTTGTCCTCTTTGAACATCTGTGCTAAAGACACCACAACAAGTCTGATCAGAAGACAACACAATTTCTGCAAATTGTCTAGAGTGTGACATTGTTTTGTGTAAAAGAGCCAACAAACAGTTCGGTCATACTGTCTCCACCAATTCTGTCAGCCAAGCATGAGGTTATATGAGGGAACTCAAAAGCAGCAGTACAAATGGATTAGAGGTGAATGTCTTGATTTGTTGGGGGAGCAAAAAGAAGTGTCATTCCTCTATGGAAGATGTTATTTTGTACTTAGCAGCGTTTTCATTTCTTTCCCTCTTTCTCTCAATCGCTAGCCACACTTTTCTGGCCACTTCTTTTCTCTCTCATCTCTCAGGAACATCAAATGACAGGTAAGGCATCCATCTGCTGACAAATATTCATCTGCAGACAATAGTGCAATGAAATGTAACTTAAAAGGAGTGAAATATCTGTCCAACAATAATCTGTGCTAGTTTCACTGTGCCCAGTTTCTGTGGGGAGACTGTGGTTCATTCAGGTAAACGCAAAATTCTTGGTCCTTCGTTCATGCGAATCACAAGCTCATAACACAACATATGACAGCACTGTTGGAGTGTGTTGCCTTCATTCAGCTTTGGCTGGCTTTGTTTTGAATCCTGATCAACAGTAATTACAGTGTGAGTGAGATCCAACAGAAGACAAAAAAACTGTCTTAAGGTATGTTTAAAGACTCTCAAACAACCGTGACGTTCACCGCCTTGGGCCGGCAGAACTGGGAAGAAATGGCAAACCCCCACCTCAAACAAACACTGCCAACAACTTCCAGCGATCTCTCTTTCTCACACTAACAAATGCCTATGACATCATCCCTGTCCCTACAATCTTGATGATATCATGTGTCATATGATATGTCAAGATTCAAAAGCTGTAAAAAGTTAAAATGCAAAAAATCTCTGAAAGGGGAAGAGGAAACCATGAAGAATCATAGTATCTACAACGTTGAGGCTAATTTGATGTTCGTCAAACTCGTGAAAATTGTTTGAAAGACAAATAGGAGATTATTCTCTGTACCTCTTCACACATGGCATAACACTACTACTAAGTTAAGTTAAAGTGGGATCATTTACAGTCTGATTCTTCTTAATATTACACATAGTTTTACAGAAGATTTATATTACATTGTTACAATGTACTCAAATATTTTGAAGTCTTATCTTGGTGTTTTATAGTTGAAGGCACCAACTGAAATTGCAAAATTAATGATTTTTTGAGATATAAGTTGACATGTCAGACCACTCTAATAAACAAGAGGAATCTTGCTTATAGTTTCAACGCATGGGATAGCAATTTATTTTTATTTTTTTAAACCAGTGTTATTTTAGTATTATTTATATATTATTATAATATTTATTAATATTTTAAATTAGCTTTATTTTATATTTTCAGTTTTACTTTTTATAATTTTATATGCTTTTGTCATTTTTTTTTTTTTTTTTTTTTTTAAATATATCTATTTAGCTTTCTTTTATTTTTATTTCAGCTGTTGTCATTTTAGTACTTGAACTCAACTTCAGCTGTTTCAGGTAGTTCCCAAGACTAAATTTCTACAATTGTTTTTCAGTTTACGTTTCTTCTAATATCTATATTTTAATTTATTTCAGCTTTATTATTTCAATTAACAAATTTTTTTTTAAATTTTTAGTTAAGAATAACAACACCGCTTTAACCCACCAATCAAAATCCACCACACTGATCTATCAGAGCACAAAGTAATAAAATATGATCCAAAATATATGACCAATCAAAGTTCAAAGTTGTTATTGAGCAGTAAGCTTCACATTACTGGGAATGAAGTTAGTCTTCATCGCCTGGTTCGTTTTGAAATTCTGTCATTATTTACTCATTGTGTCATTCCAAACCTGTATGAACCTTCTTCAGTGGAACAAAAAAAGAGACGTTATGCTGAATGGCAGCCTCAGTCACAATTCACTATTCAACTGTAATCTCCACTTGTGGAAGGCTTTGGAACAACATAAGGGTAAGTATTTTTGGGTGAACCAACCATTTAGAATCAGAAACGCTTGCCTCTTATAATGGAAAAGAAACTGGGAGTATGCAATAAAACTTTCAGATCATCCACTAAAAGTGTGCCAGTCCCCACATTGTTCCACATGGCTGAAGACAGTACATGGAAAACTGCATCAATCCGCCCGCATTTGTTGCATCTGACTTTATTTGTCATGGTCATGGGTATGGAAATCACACTTTGCTGAAGATTAATACAGCAGAGCCAGAATGGTGGTATATGGCAAGAGTACGTTTTGCTCTACAGGCATATTTCTCCTCCAATTTAGCAGAAAATATGCTGGACTTCACCTCCGACTACTTTGCAGCTGGAAATAGTCAGGATTTAGGCATCCACGTCCCTCCATCCCCCCCCCCCCCAACTCCAGTTTACTTTAACAGATTGTACTGTATGCATATGTTTACAATTTAGGGCAATCCCATTACTTATAATGATTCTGCACCATGTGTCTGAGCAAACACATTTGTTTCACTGCACTGGCTTATTAGCTTAGTGAGAGTGTTCCTGTGATACAGGCCCGGGAGACATGGCAAGCACCGATAGGTTTGTTGATTGGATCACTGCGATTGAATCGGTGGACTTGATATCCAAACATACCTTGTAAGCTCGGGCAGCTGGTACTGGTGTTAGTGTTTGCTTGCAGTTGGCGCAGGACAAAAAGGGATTCAGAGGACCTGAGGGCAAACCTGCGGACGTGTATGCTAATACCGTGGCATGGCTTTTTAGTCCGCAGAGAGATTGTACAGCACACAAACATGGACTGATTATTGTTGACTTGTCTCACTCATTCAAGTAGTAATAAATATGTTTTTTTTAAGGGAGCCATTATTTTAAACTCTGTCTCTAAAACTGAGTCTTTAAAGTTTGGTGTTCATAACCAAAAGGTTGCTGGTTCTATCCCTGCAAGGGATGATACATGAGAATAGAGTTTAAAGAAACAGAGTTAAAAAAGGAATACATGAATTAATTAATAAATAATAGATAACATTTTGAAAAGTAGGTTACAAAGACACACTCGATTCCTCATAAGAATTTTTTTATATTCTACAAATCTTTGTTTATCTTTATAATCTAAGTAATATAGTTAAACAATAATGAAATAAAATAAGGCATATTTTCTTGTTGGATATCCTGTTTAACTCTGAATTATATAACATTAATGGGTTGTGAAAAGTGATTCACATTAAATTCAAGTAGGCTGCAATTAAGTATGAAAGAGCTGCCATATTGTAAATTCCATTTGAAAATTCCCATTAAAAACAAATACAGTGTAAAAACACAATGAATAGCTGTTCATATGCTGCAAGCCTAACCAGACACTTTTTGAAACTGCCTTCAGCTCTCAAAGGAACAATGGATGTTTTGAATGAGAGGTGAAATAGCACTTTGCCTGTTATGCATCTCGTAAACACAAAAAAGACTGCTTTATATGTGAACCAAAGATGTGCAGGTGCTGTAAGGTGCAAAAAGCAATCTGTCGTGACAGGCTATGTGTGAGAAGATATGTTTTATGTTTCTGCACAGCTCACTATTTTTTTGGAATGGAATTTGGAAGTCACCAACTTTTTCCACTCCATGAATTCTTCTCAGAGTGAGATGTTCTGTTATGTTCTCAGGTCTGTAGAGAAGAGGTGAGGTGTGGGTCTGAGAAAAGAAAGATAAGAGAAAGACATACACCAAAAAAAAAAAAAAAAAGAAGAGAATGTATCTTGAATATGAACTGAATTTTTCTTCCACTGGCATAATTAATTAGTTAACGATTATATTTACATTTATTAAAATGAATAAATTTATATTAAACTGTTTAATTTGTGCTTTAAAAGACCTCAAAATGATAGCAATGTAAAGAAAGTGGTAGAAGCAAAGACAGGAGGGTGGTGGTGGAGAGGGTGGGAAGTGGAACAGCTAAAATTAGCACACCTGTTGGTAATTTATCACACATAAACCTCACACCTAATTTTCACACCTGTGGTACAATGGGTTCTGAATCCCGCAATTCAGTCACACATGCTGTTCTACACACATGCTAAGGAGCTATAGCAGTAAGTTCCCTGCATGGAGAAAGAGCAACGTCACGGCCAAAGATCAGAGAAACAGCGTGCCTGGGATTTTTTCACACCATTGAGCTTTAGTGGACCTAACAAGACCCTCCTTTTCCAACTGCCAGTGATCCAATCTCATTCCACTTCATAATAATACCAACGCAATCCTACAATCCAATACAAAGTAATGCAAGAGTGATGTTTCACCCAAAAATAAACATTCTGTCATCATTTACTGATTCTCATGTCATTCAAAAATCTGTATCACTTACTTTCTTCTGTGAAACATAAAAGATGATATGTTGAGGAACATTGGGGTCCAGACACCATTAGGTAGACTTTCATGGGGGAAAAAAAACAAAATCCACAGACATTTAAAAAAATATTTCCTTTGGCATTTGACAAAAGAAAGTCATACAGGTTTAGAAGAACATGAGGGTAAGATCAACCACCACTGACACAGGAAGTAAAACTACATTCATTTTCACTTTAAAAAAATTCTACTCTTAGGAAGCAGTTCTCAACTAAGGGTCCAGAGGCCACTAGGGGGCCATAGAAAACTTTCAAGGGGGCCTCAATATGACTTAAAATGATTTAAAATATAACAGAACAAACACTGAAAAGCTAAAACAACTACAACTCAAGATATTTCTTAATTTAGTCAGTAACTGTTGTTTATTATTTGAAGAACCAGGATTCCCATAGTTCCCCAAACCTTTATGAGGAAGCTTAATTTTAAAAGTAATTTCCAAACTTGGAAAAGTAATGTAAAGTAATAAAACTCTTAATACACCATCGAATATATGTTCTTCTAAAAATGCCAAGCTCTAAAATTCCTTCAAATGTTGTTGGCCTTGAAGTCAAAAAGGTTGAGAACTAATGCACATGGGTTGTATTGGTGGTTTTTGGTGTGTTGCTATGTTGTTGCTATCCACCAGTCCAAATGATATTCTGGTAGATACGAGTCGGTTCTAGGTTTTTTTTCCTTTCATTTTATCATCTGTCAGCAAACATATTGTTGAATCGCTTGGAAAAGTAATAGCACACCTCTTCAAGCTACGCAGTTTGAGGAATCATTCACATTTAACAGATGAAGTACCTGATAAGTTTAATACTAACAGTTAAAGGGTTGTTTGAATCTCTGTTAGAGCATTAGTAGCTGCAAACACCTCTAAACTAAGATTAAAACTATGAATGTACATAAAACTCACCCACACATACATATACAGACACACTCTCCAGCAGACCTCCCTCTAAAACTGTATTGTTTGCCTTCACGCCTGACTCTGTGCTATGCTGGGAACATGAAAGGTATTACCTCATTAACCCTTTAACGAGACCTCTTCTCCACCTCCCTGGCTAAACCCTTCCCTACCAGGCCAGATCAGAAGTGATCCATAGGGTCAAAAGTGGAGAGCACCACGGGGGTGGCAGGCAGAAATATGCCGAGGAACCTCATATGGTCCCAACCACTGAGAGGGGACTTCAAAGCCTGATGCCCAAAACGGAGTCTTCTACTCCATAAATAGCTGCAGCAGACCCTCCAAAAACTTCTATTGAGCTAATTAAGCAAAAATTCAACAGGATACCACGCAACACCCATGCCATCGACTTCAAAAACGGCATAAGCCTGAAAATAACAAAAACAGGTTCTACAGTTGCGGTTTCCTGCACACATGGGTGGCACAGTGTATAAAATCTGCGTGTATTGTTACAAATTTGTCAAATCCCTGTGAAAACTTGGCAAGCGAAGACATGCCAGAACACTTCCAGATACAAATGAACACCAGGGCAGGGTTTTATGTAATGGCCGCTCGTCTCATCTGCTCCCCAGGGCAGAGCTTACGCTAAAGAGCTCTGTGATAATCACTCAACTTCAACCTCTTCTTGCTCTTACCAAAACAGACCTGTCTGGCAGCCAGATACATCTCAGATACGGCCCCTATACGGCCCCGTACTCCCATAAACACGTTGGCCACATCATCCAACTTTCTTCTTTTCCCTTTGAGACATGAAAGCGGTGTTGAGTTTTATGCTAAAAATGTTTATTGACAAAATGATAATGCATCATTGTAATCATTGTAAAGATAAATTAACTATATACACAACATTAAGATAATATTACAACTTACACTACTGTTTGAAGTCAGTGATTTTATTTTTATTTTGGAAGAAATCAGTACTTTTATTCAAAAAGAAGACACTAAATTGATCAAAAGTCTGTTACTGTCACTTATAAAAGACTTTTATTAATGTTACAAAATGTCCTATTTCAAATGCATTCTGTTCATTTGAACTTCATCAAAGAAAGAAAATACGGAAAATAATGGATCGCGGTTTCCACAGAAATATTAAGCAGCATAATGGTTATAATAACAAGCATATTAAAATGATTTCTGAATAATCATGTGACGCTGAAGACTGGAGTAATTGCTGCTGAAAATTCAGCTTTGGCATCACAGGAATACATTACATTTTAAAATATATTAAAATAGAAAAGAGTTGTTTTAAATTGTAATATTTCAAAATATTACTGTTTCTGCTGCATTTTTGATCAAGTAACTTCAGCCCTTGTGAGCAAATAAGAGACTTCTAGCAAAAATATAGAAATAACCTAATGACCCCAAACTTTTTAATGGTAATATACATTTTTTACAGAAAATTAAGCAAATATATAAATGAACTTGAACTATACATGCTAATTAGAATGTGTTAGAACTCATTTACGTAAAGTACTTTGTTCGTAAAGAAATATCCTCAACAGTCTCTAAAAGAAAGTAATTGTTTATGCTGATAAACAACAGGTCTTTGATTTTTCAGAATGTTAAAGACATTTTTAACGAAGAAATTGTTGACAAAATGCGCCTACAGTACATAGTAAGATGAAAATTGACTTGAATGAATTTGCTGACTAAATCTAAAAATAAAACACTGTGAAAAGAAAAAATATGTGCAAAAACAAAGACAGACTCTTGTGCATGTTAATTACAATGACAAACTAGTAGTGTCTATTACTGGAGTGTTGCCACCAAAGCCATTATTAGCACATGAACATGAAAACTACATGTGACCCCTGCTTGCGGATACCTCCAACGTACCGTCCTCTCCGTGACAGCTGTTTACACAAGAGAAGACAGTGTGCTTCTGAGGTCTGGCTCTGGTTCAGATAAAATAATACACAGTTGAAGTCAGCCAAAATGTAATATAAGTGGATAACTGAGAGGATGAAAAACGGAGGAATTTGTGAAACGTACAAAGATATTTTCTCTTTTTGCTGTCCTCCCTAATCTTTTCTTTCCCATTCTTCCCCACCTCTGGCCTGACCCTCTCTAAATATCTACTACTCAGTCGGTAGTTAAAGACAAATGGAAAATAAAGGAACAAAAATAGAGATATACTGAAGTCGCACAATGCATAAACTCACCACAATTGAAGTCCTCTGTGTTCTGAAACTGAAGAGTCTGAGGAATGCGTTTCAAGGCCACATGCACATTAAAATCATAACTCAAGCTTGTGAATTTCCCCAAATTATGCGCAACAGATTACAAAGCACAAAACAGGGCTTTTCTCCCTCAGTTGTTTCCTATTTAGGTGGCACGATGCCAGACTACATAACATGCATGCACACGAACCAGCATCACCAAAGACAACGCAAAAAACAGACTACAATAACTGCTGCAGCACTAGACTGAAACCTCCTGTTATCACACAGCTCGTTGGAAAACTTGATTCTGATTCGTCATTCGGCAATCAATTTTTTTATAATGACCATGTACTGTATATCATAATACAATGATTTTAACTCAAATCAATATTGAATTCCTTACATATTTAACTACAAGTATTTAACATCAATATCTAAAATGAAATAAAAACAGAATGATATAAGACCCCTCCATTTGGGGTTGGTAAAGATTTTAATGTTTCTGAATAAATGTTTTCATGTTTCTTTCATGCGTACCAAAGGTGCATTTATTTAATCAAAAATACAGTAAAATCAGAAATATTGTGAAATACTTTTTTACAATTTTAAATAACTGTTTCTAATATAATATATTTTAAAATGTAATTTATTCCTGTGATGGCAAAGCTGAATTTTTAGCAGCCACATTATCCTTCAGAAATCATTCTAATAGGCTGATTTGCTGCTCAAGAAGCATTTCTTATCATTATCAGTGTTGAAAACAGTTGTGCTGCTTAATGTTTTTGTGGAACTGTGATACGTTTTTCAGGATTAAGCTTAACTTAATTTCTTTATTTAAAAAAAATAAATAAACCCCAAACTTTTGAACGGTATAGTGTAAGCTTAGTAAATATTTTCCTGACATACATCACTGTGTACCTTTATATATATATATATATATATATATATATCAGTAAAATATTCTTTTTTTCTCTTGAGGGAACAAATACCTCAGTCTGTGAGAGAGAACTTATAAACCATGTTAGTGACGGCATGATAGTAATGAAGTTAATTGAGCATTTTATACTCCTAGCCATAACAAATTCATAAGATTGACACAGAATTGCCCATTCATTTCCTATTTCCCATTGCAAAAAGAACACAGCTTATTATATAATAGAGAACAAAATGTTTTGAAGACCTTTTTGTTTAGTTCTGTTGCATTAAGCGAGGTTGCACATGACTCACGACTCTGAACAAATACGCTGATTACAGATACATGTTGGCTACTGCTCACAAACCGCTGACACTCATTTTCTCATCAACGGCTAGTGACCCTTGAGGACCTCTTCACATCTGAGATGCATGTTGAATCCTCACAGAAAGAGAGGGAGGGCGGGAGAGAGACAAAGAAAGACAATGAGCTTAGCGCCAGGGCACTATAATGACTACCATGCCTGGCCTTGATTAAAACCACACCAGGGCTTCTGGGTTCCACAGGCAGGCAGGCAGGCAGCAGGCAGCAGGCAGGGTGTCTACCTCCCTTCCAAGTTCTTAGAAAGTCCAGACGTTCTCGAACCAGACCCACAATGAAGACGGGCACAATGACAGGGCAAAGGGGACGAGACCCAAGCTCAATCCACGGACAAATTACAAGCGAGCGGTGTAGCTTTATTGCCCCTGACCGGCTCACTTCCGCACCATACTGAAAGCAAGGCGTGTGGATGGCTGGTTTGATGTGGTGTGGATGCGTAATTAGAGGTCCTATCAAGCGCAG
>JAFVLL020033778.1:0-99560 GCA_021397915.2 Tor tambroides | reverse complement strand
TCGAAAAACAGCGATCAATCGTCGATGCTTGAGGCTTAGACCTTCAGAATGATATATAGTTTGTCAAGATTAACTTTTTCCCACTTCATTTATTCTATTCCAAAACAATGACACGTGCAAACAAAGAGCGTTCGGTGCGTCGGCGTCCTGGTGCGGATTAACAGGTTAAAGAAATATGAAACCTCTCACAAACCCAGGAGGATTAGCATAAGAGTATAGAGATTAATGAAAAAAACAACTCTATAAATGAGGCATCTAAACATGTGCAGTATTTATTTTCATTGTCTATAAACACTAAAGTTGGAACTTCAAATTTAAGTCTCAAAATGTACAGTGCCCTCCACTAATATTGGTATATATGAGCAAAGGCGGCTGTGAAAATAAATGTGATGTAAAACAACTGAAAGTAGAGGTGAAACTCACATTAGGAAATAAATGTTTTTCTCTAGTCACGTTGGCCACAATTATTGGCATCCCTAGAAATTCTTATGAGTAAAATATCACTGAAGTATATTCCCTTTCATATTTACATTTTTTTTAGCACACCAGGGTGACTAGGAGCATAAAATTGTTCAGTCATGACTTCCTGTTCCACAAGATTATAAAAATGAGGAACACAAAGGCCAAATTCCCTTAATTACCAATCACAAGGAGCACAACCAAAGAATATAGTTCTGATGTGCAGAACGAGATTGTTGAGCTTCACAAAATAGAAGGTGGCTGTAAGATCAACCAAAAATGTGACAAATCTGCCTGGAAGAGGACATGTGTCTGTATCACCCTAATGCATGGTGAGGAGGAGAGTTTGAGTAGCCAAAGACTCTGCCAGGATCACAGCTGGAGAATTGCAGAGATTAGTTGAGTCTTGGGGTCAAAAAGCCTAAAAAATATATCAAAAAGCTCATACTGTACATCACCACATGTTGTTCAGGAGGATTTCAAGAAAAATCCTACTCGCTTATCCAAAAACACACTCCAGCATATTCAGTTGTCATACACGACTGGATCTTCAAACGGAACTGGTCAGACGAAACTACAAAAAGAGCTTTTTGGCAGCAAACCCACCAGATGGGTTGAGTGCAAACAGGGATGAAAAGTACCCCATGCCCACGGTTAAATATACTACTGGATCTTTAACGCTGTTGGCCTGCTTTTCTGCTGGAGGTCCTGGAAATCTTGTTCGGATGCACAGAGTATCAGGATCCATTTGTGAACAAGTGATGTAATGCTAAATTTCTCAAAATCTTTTGCAATTAAGAAACAAAACTCATTTATATCTTGGATGTCCTGAGGGAGAGTAAATGTTGAGTACATTTTTTTTTTCGTAAACTATTTCTGATGTCCACCTACATTCTTTAAACCATTTTTATTTTCTGTCAGCAGAAAATCACTGATGATACAGAAGCTGATGGTATTGGCTAGAGCACAAAGGTAGCTCTAAAACATCTCAAATTATTGATCACCTTAGCTGCCTTCTGCCATAGACCTGCAGGCCAAATTCCTAGATGATAATGGTTTATACACATTCTGTGCTTGTGCCAAATGGCCCATTATGCTGTGTTAGTAATATCAACGCAAATGGATGTGGAGAGAGTGTGTTATAAATGCACAGCTTAACAAGGGGAACTTTACACTGCTAAAGTGGGAAATTAATAACAGTCAGTAAAAAAATAAAGAAAGTGCATCTACGTATGATGAAAGTTAACATGTTAACAATTATTTAATTAATGCATTTTTGCAATTATGTGGAATTATTTGTGCAATTTATATTACATATTGTATTAAATTTATTGTGCCATTTATATATTCATTTAGTTTGGAAATTATGATGAAAGGCCCCTTTTATGGATCATTGACACAAATTGCTAAACCCAGTAATTACTTAAATATGCTTTCATCGTATATATAACAGCAACTTTGACTTCCATGCATGAAGGTAAATTGTACAGGTTTGGAACAACACGAAAGAGTAAAGGATGACAGAATTTTCATTTTGGGGTGAACTATGCCTTTAAGGAGCTCAAAGCAATTTACACAGCAAACAGAAGTGTAATTAATCACAGAGCAGAGAGCTTCATCACTTACATAACAAACTTCTTAGCATTATATGTAGGTTTACAAAAACGAACAAAGAGGGAAGGAACAAGATAAAGAGGAGTACAGTGAGAGAGGAGTAACGAGGAACAAGCAAAATGAGAGAGGGAGAGAAATTAAGACACAGTCTGTTCGTCTTATAAGCCAGGATGTACAGTAAATCAGAGAGTGTGTCCCTGTTCTGCTTGATGTGTGCATTATGTCTTTGCATTTTTTTTGATACAGTATATACCCTGTAGACCCTGTAGTGCTCATACATTACCATAGTCTTATGATGAAACTAATTAAGTCAGCTGTACAAGTCATTTCTTAGTGTGGGGCAATGTGTCTTCTAGCCTAGTCTCAAATTGCGCACCCACGACCACCCATAATCCATTCACTGACCATTTTATGCATATTGCACACAAAACTAGCAAGAGCTGGCTTAAATTGCCTGGTTAAATCTCATTGGCTGGCATTACGCAACCTCCAAGACTACGAGCACACAGGTTTTTTAATCATTCTGTCCAGAAACAAAGTCATAATTGATCCAAATTGATCTTTATGACATTTAGTCAAAGGTCTGGCTATACGAGACTACTTCCAGCCAAACTTTAAGTGTTAACAGCTGTTGACTAGCATCACAATGAAATCCATTCATCTTTATAGCTTGTATTCGGTCTGTTAATCCAATGAAATCATGGCAAATTTCTACTCAGCAAAAGTCTTAATTGATTTATTCCTGATTTCATCTGCACATGCAATAAAAAAAACTGAGATATCCTCTTCCAATTAGACTGCCTATAAACAAGTCTCACTTTCAGCAAAAAAAGAAAGAGAGCGAGAGTCTGGTGTCTAATTTAATTTATCCTGCCTGGGAGAAGGGAAGCACAGTAATTTGGACTGTAAGGGTGGTAAAAAGCGCACAAAGGCCTTTCATTTGTCTTCATCACCCCATTTCCTTTGCCCATAATCATTCAGCTGCTCTTTTTTCTTGTCTGATTCACAGCAGCAGTGTCGTCAGGTCGCATAGTGTTTTTTTCTCTCTTAACAGCTAACCCTAACCAGGGATATTACAGTTAACTAAAATAAAAGTAATATAGTATTGCATTGTATTGTATTTCAGATTACTTTTTTTAGTTAATTGTAATAACCCAGTATATACTGTATGACTTTCCAGCCAAAACAACCAAACAACAAAATTACAAGTACTAAAAAACTGGCTAAAATTTTAAAATTAAAATGGAAAAATATAAAAATCAAAACTCAAAATATATAGAAAAAAACCTACCCCTACAATAAAGTTCCAAGCTAGATCTAGACAGCAGATTATCATAAAAAGGTAAGCAGCCACCCTAGCAATGTTCTAGAAACCACCCATAACACCATAAAAAAAACCCTCTCCAACTCAAAGTTTTTGAGTGACGTGCTACAGCAATTTTTTTTTGTTGGCCTAATTGAATTTCTGTGAATTGAATTGGATCAATTGAGGCAACAGTCTGTTAACCTGTTAACAGTCTGTTAACACTGGCTCAATCAGAAATAATATGTTGAGCCAATGGAAAAAAAATTGTTTACTGAACAGTGTTTTTGGTGCAATTAAATGTTTTAAATTTCTCACTATTTCTCACTGACCCAAAAGATTTTTTTTTTTAAAAAAACAAATACATTAAACAAAATTCAGAACACAGACAACAGAGGTGACATTATCAGTTCACTTTATTTACAAATCATTTCCAATACAGGATATCTGGTGAAAATAGCTGATTTTATGAAGGTAGAATTACGCCTAAAATATTTGCATACGCAGGGTAAGATTTGTGAAAGTGTACATAAGACTGTAAGCGTAAATTAAATTTGCAACTTTCAAAAGCGGCACTGCATATGTTGAAAACCTTTAAAAAAATTAATGTTCTACTGCATCACATATGGCCAGTGACAGAACAGAAGTTACTTAATGATACTGTATAATGAGGATGAGATATACATTGTCAATCAGTATTATGCTTTATTTATTTTGTGGTATGTAAATATATTCAGCTTTAAAATGCTTACAGTTTCTGACACAAGCGACACTGCATTCAGCAGTTACATGGTGCACATATTGCATCAAATTAATATCTCAGAAGTTGATCTAATACTGTTTTACTCATATATGACAGGAAAATAAACCTATAGGCTACCAGCAGATAATTATGGGGTAACCAAGAATATTCCATACTCAGCATAACATCTTGAAATTTTCACTGTGAATATCTGTCTTTTTATTGGGATTGGTGATTGTTTCGGTCTTCAGCTGATTTGGCTCCACTTGCTCTTGCATCTTCACTTGAATTCACCATACCAGTGGTTTTCCATTTCGTCTTGATAGACTGACTGAGCACAATTAAACATGTTTGGTAATTATACTTTTTAAATTATGACTGAAAAACTTACCACAATGCATCTTTTTGTTTGGGGATAATTCTTTGGAAGTCATTGATTGAGCCAGTATGTAATTGTCAATTTCCACAACTTTTCAAAATTAAAATAATTTTACAGTGTAGGAAACCCATTAAAATCACTTAGAAAACCATAACAACCACCTAAATCACCACAGCATCATGATGGTAACTTTTGCATATGTAGCATCATAAATTGCATAAATATTGTTTCACTGAAAATTAGATTGGCAAAGAGACAAATCCCTTAGCAGTGCTCAGTGTTTGGGGCCACCAAATATGTTTTGTTTGTGAATGTCAAAGAGGGGTGTTTATGCTGTTATTTCCCTTCGGAATTAAAAATGTCACAGAACATGATATTACTGTAAATCAGCATGCATATTAATCCAGAATGACTGGTGTGGGTGAGCAATACATATTCACACAATGTGCAATGATTTTTGACTGCAGACAACTGGATTTAAGTTGTAACCTCTCTCAATCTTTCTGTTTCTCTCAAGGGTAGGGTGGGCCATGCCATTCGGCTGTTTAAAACCTGGCGAGAAGAAGGAGTACAGCAGTCCAACAGAAATCACAGACAAATATGATCTGGGCCAGATTGTTAAATCGTGAGTAAAATGTGTTTTTGTGCAATCCATTCCTTTTATTTTTGCATGTAAGTTGTCATCGAAGGTACTTTATTTTTAAGGGATAATGTGCAGTCAGCCAGCGATTATCACAAAATATATCCAGACTGGCTCTTGTATAGGCCCAGATTAACACAGTGTAGTGCCCTAGGGTGACCACATTTGAAGTGCCCCCCCCCCCCATCTAAAAAAAAATTAAGAGGACTGTCAAAAATTCAGGAGCACCTTCTGATCAATAACAAAAATTTGCCTTCCCATTGATTTACAGGGTCTTTTTTTTTCATTTTTTGTAATGGCATTTTTTCTAATTTTAAGTATGTCATTGTCAAATTCAAAAATCTATATTTATAAGCTTTTCCAAAATGTCTAATTTAAAAAAAAAATTGAATAAAAAAAGGTAGAATAAGAAGAATAAGTTACCAATCAAAAGAAATCAATATTAACAAAATTATTTTCCACTACAAAGAAGAACACAAAAGTGGCATGTAGGTAAATTTAAAAGGTATTTAGACATTTACAGAGGCTCAGAGGTGGCATGGATGTTTTAAATTCATAACAATATTGTGAGATTAATATTTTAAATATAAAATTTTGAATATAGAACTATTGTTTGATTGAAATGATTTAAATAACTGAAATGACACTTTAAAAATAAAAATAAAACTGCCAGCAGGTGACGGCAAGTCACTGATTTTATCACTGAATCATTAATTCAGTTGATTCGTTTGAACGGCTGATTCATTCAGGAACGAAGCAAGTGACTCCCTATGTCCCAATGTTCATACTATCCATCCTAAATAGTATGTGAGATTACAATAAGTGTGTCCCAAAGCATAGTATGTTGAAAAGAGTATGCCAAAAGTCCCCGGATGGTCTACTATTTCAGGTCGATTTTTGAAGTGTGGATCCGTGCACACTCTAATGGCTAAAATTGCCCACAATCCATTGCGCTTTGGCGAAGGATTCGGTCCAGAACTACAAACACGAATAAAACGCGTTAGAAAAACTACAAACGTGGCGGATGCGCATGATCGACCGTTAGGTAGAGAGGTTTACAAAAAGGGGTTTGAGTTACTAATAATCAACATTTAACCTGTTGAAAAATATTTATTTATTGTTATCCGTGTTATATTTCATCTGCAACAGCAATGTGAACTTTTATAAACATCCATTTGGTCGTTAACTTTTAAATGCATCATTATGCAGAAAATATGAGCAGAGTTCTACGGATGAAAGACCCGCGACTGGCAGATCAACGAGCTACTTCTTTTCTCTCTAATACGGTAGGAAGTTAAATGAAATGAAATGTGGAGGATGTTAACTGTGACAAGATGATTGACAGGCCAGTTTACAGTGACAGGGTGCGTGTAACAGGTGCGACAGAGCGGTCCGTTAAAGACGCAGTTGTGTGACGTGATAGTATGTCCCAAAGCTTGCCTACTCTTCTACTACACACTCAAAAGTGTGTACTTTTTCTTCACCAAAAGAGTACATACTTTAAGGGCGTAGTATAAGTAGACACATTAGGATGCAGCAACTGTCTTTATGAATGGGTAATTGAATCATTGACTCACTAGATTCATTTAAAAACGCAGGTTCATTCATAAACGAAACAACGCTGTGTTTGAATGGAGATGCGCAGCGGCTCGGCTGTGACTGTTTGAAACCATTTTCCTTGACTAAATAGAGCAAAATCAGGCAATACTGTTAAAGTCATACAATGTACATCACTTAATATTAACTCATTGTTTATTGAACTGTTGTATTAATTTACTATCACATTTGCAAACTCCCTTAATAATCTTTAAATGCTCTCACTCACTTCAGTTCATTGCGATCTCACAAAGCTCCATTATAATCAATGAAGCTCTCTACACTGCACAACGATTCTCTCATTTACACCCTGTCTACACTTTGTTACGCATAACTCAGCAATGAACAAAACTCCAGTATTTTGAGCAGTGAGTGGATTCTGATTAACATTGCATTCAAGGAATCAACATATGTCTGCGATACATTACTCAACGCTGCAAAAACACGCAAGTAGAAATCTTTGAAGCTCCCCTCAGCGCAAACACAAATAGCCTATGCTGATCAGGTTAGTCGCACTGGTGCTCCTAAATATTTTTTGATAGTCGCACGCAGTACTTTTCAGTCACATTGTAGAGCCCTGGCTATGTGTCGTGATATTTTCTCTTCTTTTTTTTTAATTTACGTTTTGCACAACCGCTAAGATGATGCTGCCTATCCATTTGTGAATAAATATGCTCGAATACATTCTCTCTGTATATATTGTATCATTAACTGTTCATTTTCTATGCATCTGCATCCCTTCAAAATAATATATATATACAAAACATGAAAAATATTTTAAAGGTCTAGTCATTATCTTAATCACTTGGTGCCCCCCTATTGGCTGGTGCCCCAGGGCACTCGCCCAATCCCATCTATGGATAATCCGGCCCTGCTCTTGTATCATCCCAAAGGGGTTTATTTTGTGATGATAGTCAACTGACTGTGCATTATCCCTCTAATTATACTGCTACTTACCAAATAAACATAAATAAATAGATATAAAATATTAATTTGAGTTAATTTGATTATGTGAGTCTGTGTAGCGTTATGAGAGACATGAAATTAGTACACTGTAGGAAAGTTATAGAAAATGTTTTACCGAATAACATGACCGATTAATTAGAATAGAGTATTCTAGCTGTGCATGAAGATCTAATACAGTAATTCACAGAAGGTTAATGTTTTTGTGTAATATTCCATATTTCACTCTAAATTCTATTGTAATTAATGCAATAAATTCACTTTCTTCTCAAGCGAGGAGTTCTGTGAGATCTTCAGGGCGAAGGATAAGAACACACTGAAAATGTACACCTGCAAAAAATTCCTGAAGAAAGATGGAAGAAAGGTGCGAAAGGCTGCCAAAAACGAGATTCTCATCCTAAAGATGTGAGTTACATACAGTTTTATTTTTCAAAGCCCTTAATCATTTTGTAGAATGGAACTTCTCTTCTGTCTTCAGATCTGCTCTTTTGATTTCATTTTGTTTAAGGAGAATCATATTTCTTGCATTTATGAATGATGATTCTTTAAGCTCTGTTAAACACTGTTGTTCCTCTAAGATGATGTGTTTACTGCCGAAGCTCGCTCGCTCAAATCCTCATTGTGCTGAGTTATTTTGTTGTCACATTCATGACTCCAAAAAAGGGATTTTTCCTATTTTCAATCAGTTGTGATAGATGCTATTTATTAATGATTTATTTTCACTGCATGTCTGAAACATACCCAAATATGTGAGTGCAAACTTTTAGCTATATTACATAAGCTTGATTTGAATAACATATCCAGTTTAATGGCACAGAAATTTTAGGTTGTATAACAGCATTAAACATACACTTTTTCAGTTTCCAAAAAAAACAAAAAACAAACCACATAGCTTGCAAATTGCTTATTATTTTTTTTAATTTAGTAAAAAGTGAAACCACACAGTGGGTTTTAACAAAAAGCTTTTCGACTTGTGGAGCCATGCGTAGCCTATGTTCATTCTTGACATTTTCAGTCGTCTCAAAAGAGTGGAAGGTACATGAAACACCTAATGGTGCACCACATTTTGCTAAATATACCAAACATGTCAAAGCCTTAAGATATTAGATATAAATGCTTTGCACAGTGTATGATTATATGATTATTCTGTATCTGAAAGGCTGATCTTCTGTGAGTCACTGATGTCACTTTGATCCTGCAGTGCTGCGTTTGTGTCCCGCTCACAAATCACAACAGCTCATGAATAACATAAAAGAAATGTCACTATTAGAATGAGCTGTTTTTTATGGGTTCACCTCTATTGCTGGCATAAGTGCACATTAGCGTCTTCAAAGCATAGTCAGTGTATTAATTTCTTAATTTAAAAGTTGGCTGACATAACCACCTTTACAAAATTCTGAAACACTTCTTTATAGTGTCCGTGTTACATAATGAATTAAATTATACGATTATACGTGCTGGAATTTAAATATGATATGCTTTAAGGGAAGTTTCTTGCAAACTTTGTTACATCTGCTATTCAGTTCATCTCAGTTTATTTAAATAGGGCTTTTTCATAATATAATATTGTTGAAAAGTTACTTTAAAATAAGAATAATGTGTTACAAACACTCCAGTGATTAGCCAATGGCAAGAAAAACAGATTTAGTAGATGAAGAAGAAACTATAGGAGGAACCAAGACCAAGCTAGAGAAGTTTCATCCTCAGGCTGGCATACACTTGAAAACAATTACATAAAGCATACATATATAAATGTTGATTTGAACTGCTGTGATTCAGCCACAGAGCATTAATGATAATACTGACATTTGTTGTTTAATTAAATATGACTATAGCGGATAAAGGAATCCAAGTGATATGCAAATAGTAGGGATGCAGGCATGTGTGACTGGCGTTGGATGACTCTGCCATGGCAGATGGGGTATGAGTGTGGGGTTGATTGCAGGCCGGGATAAATCTGGGCACAGAGCTATATGTGTATCAACCTCCTGTGTGCCACAAACTGTCTCCTAACTGATTGTCCGTCTCTCCTCCCCAGGGTGAAACACCCCAACATCCTCCAGCTGGTCGATGTCTTTGAGACCCGGAAAGAGTACTACCTCTTCCTTGAGCTGTAAGTCCTCAATTCAGTTTAATAGGATTTTTTTTTTAACTGTACAGGGAGGAGTGTAATGATTTCTGTAGGAGAACACTAATTTAGTTTAGCATACTAAGGGCCAGATTTACTAAACAGGGCAAATTAGTGTTACAGTGCAATTCCATAAAAGCGATGATGGGAGAGGAAAATTCTGCTTGTAATTTACTGACAGTGCACACAATAAAGAATACAGACGAGCCAGATCATTTCCATAATGACCAGTGCAATCTACCAAGAGCAGTGCAAATTAGCACCTGCTTTAAGACATGCTTTTTTGGGCATTAAATAATGGCCAAATACCAGTAATTTGACGAGTGCAAACATTAGTAAATCACCTTGCGTGATTCATTTTAATACTCTCCTCCCATAAATTTTGCATCTGAGAGGGAAACTCCTGCAAATGCATATTCAATAAGGTCAGATGCAAAAATAACTGTGCCAACGCCTTTTCAGCGCTAATTCTTCACTGCGCGTTTAGTAAATCTTGACAGTACTGTTTTAATGCCAAAGGACGGTTTGTGCTGGCGCAAGCTGTTAGTAAATCTGGCCCTAAATATTTTACTTAACTATTTAAAAAGTTAAATATTAATGCAAATTATTAATTATAAGTCAAAACGCATGTGGCCTTTAAGTATTTTCAAATGAAGTAAACATTGCCTCAAAAAAAGAATCAAAATAACAAATGAGAAGCAAAGAGTGTTTGAAGTTTCCCAATATGCAGCTTTAAAAGAAGCCTTACATGATGTAGTACACTTATGGAGGAAGGCTAACCTGAGTTCTTTTATGATCTAATATACACCCAAATGTCCGTTATTCTAATAAGGGTAAAAGATTAATCAAGTTACTGGTGTTGTCAAATAACTTGCAGTAGTAAAGGGAAATAAAACAACAGAATAAGCAACAACAGTTAAAGCAAATAGATAAACACTTTACTGAAAAAGAAACACAAAGATATGAATTGGAAAATAATCAAAAGGCAACTGACAGTTTAACTTTTACTCTGATCCTAAATAAACTAAATTAAATACAGTTCTCGTTGCAGGCCTGGATCGACGCTTGGGTTTGTTGTAGCCTAAACTCATGGCTACTTCACTCCTAGGAGCAAAATAAAATAAATAAAAGGAACGAGCTCACCGCCCCGTATTATGCAATAGCGCCGTCCATGCAGATTGTGCAGCACTCTCTCTCTCTCCAGACGTATCACCCCGACTGCACTCCCAGTCTGTTTAGTCAACAAACGTGTATAGTCTCTCGTCCCGCGCAGCACTTGCGCTAGTGGCAAACTCCAAACTGTCCGTAAATCAACCGAATCGACCCTTTAGTCGAAGCACTACTCAGCGTTGAGATATAATCCGATAGTTCGTGAGGATTAGTCACCCTAGTCTATCAGATGTCACCTCGGAAATGTTATTCACATATCACGGTCTCTATATCCTCGCTCTCTCTGCGCACTGCGTCTTCTCCCGTCCAACGTCATCCTTTCTTTCTTCTTCTGCACTTTCACAATACAACCCGTGAGCCTACATAACTTTCACTTCATGAAATAAAGTAAACATTGTACGTGTCAAGTGACAACAACAGTGTATAATTTTTTTACAGAACTGGAAAAATGAAAATAAAAAAATATTAAAATGAATTTAACAAATCACTGACTCGTGTCTCATTTATTATATTACCCCATTTCCACTGGGTTACAATGAAATAATCACATTTTTTGAAATGGAAGTTTTTTGAACCTTTAGACAAAATATTAAGAACAATCATACGTGTTTTTGTATTAATCATTATATTTGATACATCAAGCTTTTTTTATACTCTCATATCTAGTATGATATAGCGAGAATATGGAGCCGATACTCAAAGAGGAAAAAAAACAAAGTAAGATGAAATTCTGATAGCTTGTAATGTAACACACTGAGATCTTTATAACAGTTTAGCAGACTACTTACATAAAATGCATTTAAATATCAGTTGTCACTCTATATCTCCTAATAATATGTCATAGTAATATGTAATAATTTTGTTTAAAGTGTTTGAAAGCAGCCGCCTGTCTCTCAGACAACATGCAGGTACCGAATGCAAAGGTGCAAAACACTGACAAAAGTTGCAGAAAACAAATTCCTCTGGCAAAGGTTGTTTGACGACAAAGGTTCCCTTCTATTCATGTTGATACTGACTTCAAGAGGCTAAAGCTGTTGCCTGAGACATAACAGAAATAAACCCTGCGCTCAGACTGTCCTAGCACGATTATACCGCCTCGTCCTTGTCACATTCCTACCTGTCTGTTTGGATTTGCATTCATTATTTTAATGCCTCATCCCTGCTGTACACTGTATGTGTGGTGTGGACTGGATGATTTGCGTCTGCTACACCTGCGTGATCAAGTAAAGCTTTTGAAGGTGCCAACGTTTAAAGTAGCGTATGAATAATTCATAATTGCACAGAAAACCAGCTCAGCATGTTATGTGTTTTTTTCGCAGAGCCACAGGTCGGGAGGTATTTGATTGGATTCTGGATCAAGGCTATTATTCTGAGAGGGACACCAGCAATGTTATCAGACAGGTGATGGAGGCAGTTGCTTACCTACACAGCCTGAAGATTGTTCACAGGAACCTAAAGGTACATCACACAGCACCCTCTGGTGGTCATCTATTTCATAATTAATTAACCCTATTACCTAGAAACTTCCACTAAGACAAAATTCTGTTTTGGTTTTCCAATCTAAACTTTAGGACCGCACTTTCTTTTTTCGCATGATGATATCAGATCTGTTTATTGTTGTCAATATCCAATATCCTTTGTCAATGTCTATTATTGTCACAACATTGTTGTAATCATATAAAAAAATTTCAGTAGTTGGTGCAATACCAATGAAATTTCAGTTTTCAACACTACAGCAATTTGCTATCAGCATGCTCATTTTCTATACCATTTAAAAAATTAAAAATGTATTCATATTAATATCTGTAAGTTAATACGCACATGGCCTTTCTTTCTTTATTTTATTTTTTCAAATTATTGCTGTCAGTTGCCATTTTGAATTGAGACACGTGATTTTTTTTTTTTTTTGCTGTTCATAAAAATATATATATTTTCTTAATAAATTCTTTAGTAAATTTTCTTGTTTAGCATCAAATATTCGCAAAAGTTTTTTGCTTTGCTAGTAAACTAGATTTTAGTTAAATTCAGTTTTTTTTTTATTTGCTTATCTGCAAATTGTGCTTTATTGTTTTAAGTATAAATCTACCAACATTTAGTGAGGTTTATGTTTAAAATACAGAAAGGAAATTTGCCAGTGGGGAAAGAAAAATATGATAATTTTACTGTAAAACAAGAAACAAAAATACTTAAAAGTATTACAGAAAATGATTTCTGCAGATTACAAACTAAACAGATTTAATTCAGATACTGAAAATATCTTTTTTTTTTTAACAAAGCCATAGCGACATCCTCATTTATTAGATCGCACTTTAGCTGTTATCATAATCAAACACATGCTTACCGACTGTAAGCAAACAATGACATGTAGTTGTGCTATATGTTTTATAAATTCACTAATAATGTATATTATTCTTGTTCAGTAAATAGCGTTCCTAAATTTTGCTACTTGTTTTACATCAGTTGTCTTGACACATAAACAAAAGTCTGTTTTGTGAAAAGGAATTTCATGAAGCATCATGCCATCTTGTCATTCTCAATCCCTCTAGCTTGAGAATCTGGTGTATTACAACCGACTGAAACATTCGAAAATAGTCATCAGTGATTTCCATCTGGCAAAACTGGAGAATGGACTCATCAAGGAGCCCTGTGGAACCCCAGAGTATCTGGGTAAGAAGCTCTTCAAAACAAGCAGAACCTCTTTAAACACTCATGGGGACAGTTGCAACAGATGGTCTTTATTGAGGAACAACAACAATTTTTTTTTACAAGATTTCTGTTTACATTGGCATGCATTTGTTAAAATTAGAATAGCAAGCTATGATAATCAGAGTCATTATGTTTATTTAAAAATGAGTTGTCCTTGTCCATTTTTTTTTCAACCAGCCCCAGAGGTTGTTGGGAGACAGAGATATGGCCGACCTGTGGACTGCTGGGCCCTTGGTGTGATCATGTACATACTGTGAGTGTATTCTCCTATATGCCAGGAGCTCATGATACCTTTATTTACAGACAGCATTTAACTAGTCTTCCACAGCCAGACTTTTGATTATCAGCTAAAGTGCGGTCCACACTGTAACTTATTCTGGCCAAAAACCACCCACGTTGGCTAGAATGTGCAGTCTGAGGAGTAAATGCGAAACCGATACCTTATTAATAGATCAGAGTCATCTAATTCACACAGTGTTTCTGCAGTCTCCTCAAAATCTGTACAATGATAAAAAATGCCAATATTATGCTAATTTTATGTGCAGAATGCATGTCAGTGAGCTGTGTGGGCATGAGAGTACCATTACCCAGATCCTTCTCACTGTTTGTAATGATTTCCCTCATCTCATGCACAGGCTCTCCGGAAATCCTCCATTCTATGATGAAACAGATGATGATGACTATGAAAACCATGACAAGAACCTCTTCCGGAAGATTCTTGCTGGAGACTATGAGTTTGACTCACCGTACTGGGATGAAATTTCAGACTCGGGTACTGTTAGTAAAGAATACTGAGAAAATCTCACATGCTTAGCAGAGCACAAACTTGTCTTATGTAAACCTTGATATGATGTGACAGTTTAGTTGTGTTTACATTCCCCATTTTGTCAATCCACAGCTAAAAACTTAGTGTCACGTCTAATGGAGGTGGACCAGGATCAGAGACTGACTGCACAAGAAGCCATCAACCATGAATGGTACTTAAAGCATCAATATACCTGACAATTACTCAAAATATTGGCATTCCTAACTACTGAAAGTTTTGTGTATGAAATACACTTCTGTTCAAAAGTTTGGGGTAAATAAACTTTTGTATTATTTTTCAAAGTAGACTCTTATGCTTACAGAGTAAAAACAGTAATATTGTGTAATATATCACAATCTAAAAAACTGCATTCTGTTTTAAAAGATTTTTTTTTTAAATTCATGATGGCAAAGCTGAATTTTCAGCATCATTACTCTAGTCTTCAGTGTCACGTAGAAGTTGACCGATAGTGGATTTTACCAATAGCTAGGCTGGACCACACTAGCTGATACAGATTAATCAACCGATAGTTTTTAAAATGAATACTGAAGGAAAACTAAAATAGTGCTTTACTATTTTTAAAAAAACACTACTGAACCATAATTTGAACCAAATCATTAACGTTAGTCCATAGTTTATTAACTAATGTTAACAGAAGAAACATGTTTGAATAACAAGGAACACAGTGGACTCTAAAGTGTTGCCATTTCAACAGTCATGCTTAAAGATGGCTAAAATGAAGCATACTTTATTAGAGCCACAGAAAGACAAACATTTCCCTGAAAAATGCTCAATACACAATTTTACAATCTAGGGTGAAGTCATTATGTACGTTAACAACGATTTGGGACAAATATAATGTAATTTAATGGAAAACTATGTGAATGGCACTCTGACGCATCAGGATTTCTGTCAGCTGCATTTAAATCCAATCTGAATTGTTCCAGCAATCAACTATCGGTGCCGATTAATCCGCAAAACCGATACATCGGTCGACCTCTAGTCACTTGATCCTTCAGAATTCTGTCTAATAATCTGATTTGCTGCTTAAGAAACATTTCTTATTATTATTAGTGTTAAAAAAGGTGTTACGTTGAACAGTTTTGTGAAAACTGTAACATTTTATTTTTCAGGATTCTTTGATGACCATTTCTTTTGAAATGCAACTTTCTGTAACAATGTAATAGCCTTTATTGTCACTTGATCAACCTAATGCACCGTTACTGAACGACAGTGTTTCTTTAAATAAAGAAAACCTATTTTTGGACCCAAACTTTTGAATGCTACTGTTTATCTAAAAACAAGTTTCCAGTCCATATAATAAGTTTTCTTGTACCATTAAAGGATATCTGGAAATGCCGCATCAGACAAGAACATCAAGGAAAACGTGTGTGCACAAATCGAGAAGAACTTTGCTAAAGCTAAGTGGAAGGTAATTTCTAGATTAAGTTTATGCTTTTGTGTTAATAAGTTGAGTCTGTCCAAATTAAATTCGCATTACCACCTCCTTGTAGAAAGCCGTACGGGTCACGACCATGATGAAGCGTCTCAGGGCACCAGAGCATCAGACAGCGGCACCAGCAGCAGCGGCCGCCACCGTACCAGGTGCGCCCAACCCTGCAGCAGGGGCTCAGGAAAACCCTCAAGCTCCATCGGAGGCCTCCACAGCCCCATCGAGTACCGCTGAAAGCAACTCGACGAGCACAGAAGCCCCTGCCGTGGAAGCTCCCAGCGCCGAAGCAGCGGCCGCTGCTGTTGAGCCTGTTGTTCACACCCCAGCTCCCGAACAGCCCGATCCAACATCGCGATGCAACGGAGAGGCTTTAGCCCCCCTGCCATCAGACACAGGAGAGGAACAGAGCGGTTAATCTTGCTACCTCTCTCCCACCTGCGTTTAGATCCCACACACTTGTATATAAGCAGCAAGCATGCTAATACTGATCCCGCAGCACATAGCATAAATCTCAACACGCTCTATCGTGAGCCGAATTCTAAAACATTTCCCAGCAAGCATCTGTTTTCTATTGAATCACAAAGCTGTGTGACATGTATCGAAGGCTCTGGCCACTTTAACTTTGCGCAAAAGAAGAAAAAAGCTGTTTTCTGCTTACATTAAGCCAAGATTGGAAACTTTAGCACTGATCTGCATACATGTTTTAGGATAGATGATCAAAGCAGGCCTCATTTTATAAAATTACTTTTTTTTATTTTATTGCATTGCAGTTTGTTAACGTCCATCTTGCGCGAGAGCACAGATACACAGCTTCGTGTGCGATGCATAGTTTCTGTAAATAGCTTACTAACCTCTGTAGATTAGACGTAGCCAAGAACAGCATGCTTTTTCAGATCTGCTGTTTATGACACCAGATAACTGACACATTCAGCTTCAGCTTTACATGGACATTTCATGTCTTGATCGAACACGCACTCATGAAATGTTGTCTTCAGAGTTAGGAGATTTATATGAAAAATACTTCGGCAGCAACTAAAGCGGCTAAATTCATCTCGTAATGGCATTTTAATGGTCGAGACATGTGGCCCAATAAATGGAGCAGAGTAGGTAAACATAAGTACCTCAAATCTGCTTGGTAGCTAGCCACATGGACAGTGGAAAATGTGATTTGTTCTTATAATGTGTTATATACTCATTTGCATACATTGTACATGTTTTGAGTAATAATATACATGTCCATTTTAGAAAATGTACAAAAGTTACAGTGGTCATTTTAGGTCTACTTTGAGACCCTTCATTATATTAATCATTATATTAGTCTTTTCATTGTATCTCCCTCAAATAATCTATAATGCATTTGAATATATTCTGAGATATTTAATTTATTACACTTAAACATAAAATTATAAAAACATAAATTATATATTTATCCTTTTTTTTTAGATCCAGATCCTTTTTAAATTCCAAATATGTAACAGGAATCAGATATTTACTTATTCCTGTTGAGTCACTTTTATTTATATAGCACGTTATACAATAAAGATTGTTTCAAAGTATTCTATTACTTAACCATTTTCCCCCCTATAAAAAAGCTAATTTTCACATTAGCTCAGATTACCAAAAAAATAAAAATAAAAATCTCACTGACTAACACATAAATGCTGCAGGAATTAATTAGTATTTTTGCACTTCTGGTTTCATCTAAAGTGAGCGGGTTTTTGAATGGATTTTGGTTAAATGCCTGAAATAAGATCTGATATTTTAACATTTTAAGTTAAGAATTTAGGCATTTATGTGTCTTAAAAAGGCAATTAGGACTAAATAAGACATTAAACATCATCAAACCAAATAGGTAAACTTGTTTATACTAATTCTAGACTATTCTGAAATTTTTCCATCTTGTAGATTTTAAAGACTGAGACTTGAAGGAAAAATTGTGACTGTGGTTTTTTTTATTTCTGGTGATTGTATTTAGGTTTCAAAATTCATAGAAAGCTGTGTTTGTGATTATCTTGAACAAAATGTGTAAGAATCATAAACTCATTAGTCACAAAGCTTATTTTCTGCAATAACTAAAATCCTGTCGGCTGTTTGTCAAGGGAATCAGGGTGATGCTAACTTTGGTTACAAAAATACAGCATCCCTGCAGCACTCCACACTGGGTAGATATAGTCCTGCCAATAGCAAATAGTCTTAAACACTAATGACCCTAATTAAGTCTAGCCCTATTAACCAAACTCTAACACTAATGATTTAAGATTTTAGCCGACAGCTTGTTTTGTCTTATTTTATAGAAATGTCTGCTGTCAGCAACAGACACCTCATCTTTCACACAGATATTTCTCATTAAACATTCACGCTTCACTAGTGTGTGGAGTTTACTGTCTGTTACTCATGATGGCAGTACTGATTAATTTCTCAGTTGATGCGTTCTACAGTAAATTTAAAACTCATTTTGTGCCGTCATGATTTTTGGATGAACAGGTTGATGTTTTGTTTTCAGTATACAAACATTTCAGTTTTAGCACAGAGAAATGGCAGGTGATGTAGGATTAAAAGAGCTTAACGAAAGCAAAATGAAACGGTCGACCTCTTAATATGAGCAATAGTCTACAACTGCGATACTGTGATGCTACTCTCAATGTCAGTGTCCATGTGAACACTCTCAATTTCTGATTGGCGTGTCCTCCGTTGAAGTTGACAATACAGGAAGGGTGAGAAGCTCAGGACTTAAACAGGGAAGCCAGTGCACCTATTGTACGATTATTTCATATAGGTGAACAAAAACAGTGAAGAAAGTTTCCCCTCCAGTGGCCAACGATTTGTAATTGTTGTGCAGTGGCGACATGCTGTCATTTTCTAAACATCACAGGAGTCAGTGGAGGTTTGACTGAAGAAGGCCTTGATATGCAATTATGCTGTCAGTGGTCTGTTGATTTGAAGATGACGTACAGCATGGGCTGTGTGTGTGCTGTCACAGGTTTCTACTGAAGTCAGCTTTGATATACTTTGGATCTCACACGTGTCACTGTCATTTTGTATCTTTCGCTTCTTTTATCTTCTAAAATATTTCCTTTCTAAAATCTGTCCCATACCTTTATTCGTTCTATCTACTCTGAGACTTTTTGAGATGTTTTGTGTCTTTGATTTCGTATAAAAATACTGAAAGCTCAAACCATTAAGACCTAAAATAAAAAGAGTGGTAAATTATGTTTCATGTGGGTCTGAAGAAAAAAAAAAGTTTTTATAGCATTCATGTATACTGAAACCGCAGCTAGATACTGTGTTATACAATTCAAAGCAATTTTTTTAACAGTGCTTCACTATTGCCTTTGGTGTTCGATGTCTGTTGATTCTCTCTGATGTTCTTCTCAGTGTGGTTGACTGTGAACCTGTGAATACACTGAGGACTGGCCTTTCTCCACTTTAACCTCTGTATTCTTCAACTGACTTTCATGCTTTCAAAATAAACACATCCTGAATGATCATCCATTAGTAGTCATACTTTTATATCTGAAAGAAGACCATATCTAATTTTAAAAAGTAGACAGTTATATTAACAGTCTTGGAATAGTATTTGACTTTAGAGTCATTATTTGGCTCGGAGGAATGTTGTTTCAGTCTCATCCTTAACTGAAGTTATTACTTTGTTGTCAGTGTTCTTCTCAACATCACCATCTATTAATTCTTGCCATATCTGTATATGTCCTATGAGGATATGATATGTTAGAGGGAAAAAAGGTGAAAGGAAGTGAAGAAATACAGTTTGACTTGCAATATGGATTTTGTATTTGGCATTGGGAGAATGGAAATGGGAAGTTATTTTGAATGGCAAAATATTAATTACACATACTGTATAATACGCACCAGTGCCAACCTGTTTAAGTCTGGGACTTTTATATAAACTACTTTTATATATTAAAATAAATAAAATTTAGATTAATATAAAAACATTAGATTAAAACAATTATATTACTAAGTATATAAGTAAAATGATTTTTGAAGTGAAAATGAGCCCTATTTTCCACTAAAAAAAATGTAACTGACAACCAGTTATGACAACAGTAAAACTATCTATCTATCTATCTGTTAAACTGTTACGCACATTTGCCATGAGTTTTAGATGAATATTCCCTCTGCTTTTAATCTAAAAATGCACACTTAAGGGAATATATATATATATATATATATATATATATATATATATAACAGAACCCTATAATAGCAGTGGTCTACTCCTTTGCAGTGCATCAGAAAGCAAGCATTCTAGAGGCTTAGTAAAGCTTGCCCTCTGCTGGTTCACATCATTTAGTACACATTTGATATACAAAAGAAAGAAAACCAAGTTCAAAGCAAATCAACTAGACAATAAGTGCAAAGGCTTCTCTCTCTTCTGGTAATAAGTCATGAGAACATTTTATTTTCTGCCCAATGCATCACTAAACCTCAAAGTCTGAGGATGAATCCACATTTATCATCAGCATCTAAACCACTTAAAAGGATGTTTATAATGACATCAAAGTGAGTCTGTGCTAGCCTACTAATGTCCTGTCCAGACCACAAAACTTTACAAATGTGACTTCCTGTACACAATTTACCCTGCGTTCAGAATCTGTCCCTTTCATGTAGTGCCTCTTCTCAAAAATCTGACGCTGCTATAATGGCATTGCCAGGAATCGCTTCCTCCAAGTCCCTGATTTCACACCCTGATAATACCAGCAAATGTCTCTCCTGATGTTCTTCAAGACTGATCAAGTTACTTAAAAAGTGTTATTCCATGCTTTCATTTCTTTCCAGAGTGCTACACTTTGCTTGGACAAAACATAATCGATAAAAGTTATTCTGAAGCTTTCATGTCAGACCGAAAAAGAGGTTTTGAAACAGTGAACAAAAGACTTTGTAAGCATGAATAGAGGCCTTTCCATAATAATGACAGCCTATGATGGCATGTTGAAAGGATGGCACCCCTTCCCCCTCTGAGATGGGTCGTGGAGATAAGCATGTGGGTTTCTGAGCTGTTCTATCCTCAATGTGTTCAGCCATTCACTCCGATAATCATCCATCACCCTGGTGGGTGAGAACAGCCAGTCACTGCTAAGACTCTGCCCACCACTGGCACTGAAACACCAGATGCAGGGAATGATGGGAGCTATCAGATAAGACAGAGACAGAGGTTTGTCTGTTGGGGGACACAAATGGGACAAAAGAGGCTAGTGATGAAGAGATCTTATTTTGCCTGAATGCGATGCCCGTGTTGATGCCCGCTGTGCCCAGAGAACAACAACAATGCAGTGACAAGCAGGAGTGCTGTATGCTCTCACTGGGAATGATGTTTAGTAACTGCAGGTTGCAAGTAAAGCCACTGAGAAAACTACACTAACGTGTAGATGGGAAAGCAAAAGTGCGGAGGAAAAAAGAAACTGCATATGATCCAAAGCACACAACCTCATCTGTAAAGCATGGTGGAGGTAGTGTCATGGCATGGGCATGCATGGCTGCCTCTGGAACAGGTTCTCTCATCTTTATGACTTAACAAATGACGGTGACAGCAGAATGAATGCATAAGTGTACAAAAGTATCTTGGCTACCAATGTTCAAGAAAATGCCAAGAGACTTTGGAAAGTGCTTCATATTGCAACAGGACAATGACCCAAAAAACTGACAGCTCAGTCAAAGAGTTTATCAGGGCAAAGAAATGGATTGGCCAAGTCAACCTCCAGATTTAAATCTGATTGAACATGCATTTCATCAGCTGAATAGGAGACTAAAGACAGTACTTATGCTCACCTTAGCCTGGGGGTGAAAGTGAAACTCTAAAAGTGCTGTTCTTATAGTTGGTAAAACATGTATGTGCCGAAACAGGCGATAATCAAATGTGACATTTTGCACTTTTGCTTCATGTTCATCTTTTAATCATAGTTACAGATTTAAGTACTATAATTTTAAACTGAGCAATTTACTGCCCCAATACTCATGGAAGGCATTGTAATAATAATAATAAAAATCATTCCACCTGACAAAAACTTAATAAAAAAGTTTTTAAAGTTGTGAAAATGACGTGATTTAGCATCTTTATACATGCATTGTAAAGACTGTAACATAAGCCTGTCCATCACAGACTGGTTTTCATCCGCGTAAAATTCAATATGGCGTCTAACTTGACTAAGCTAAGGCGGGAGAGGGGTTTTGAATCTGTTTTGCAATAATCCTGTTCACCATATGAATTCCTTCCGTTCTTCCTTCTGTTTAAACACACACAAACATCTAAAACCCAAAGCATACTCCAGTTTTGACGTGTACACTTAGCATAAGCAAACTCACAAAGCCTTCTCAAAGTGTACTCCATTTTGTTTGCGTGCGTGCGCGCTAGAAAAAATCATTTTTATATGCGCTATTTCTCTTCAGAACTTATCAGCATTCACCGATAAAATGCACTAGTATATAGCTGCGAATATATCTTAATCACCTCAAACGAGCGCTCGTCAACGCAGGTGTTTGTAGTTGCCGTCTCATTGCACTCTTTTTCGACTGTGAAACAACAGGGCAGTTTTGCCTTGTGGACAAATTTATTACTACATAAAAAACCTAATGTGGTAGCTGAGCATGCATTTGCGCGCATTTAGAAAAATCTGACTATGCATGTACTGTGCTGATGATATTTTGCGTCAGTGAAGTAGGCCTATTGGCGTTTTTATTACTTAAAAAAAGAGAAACCGCTAGAATATACGATTGCTTTTCTCAACATATTGGTGGATTTTATGTTTATTACTATTAATATTATTCATACAACAATCAACAAGGGAAAAATACACCACACAATGAGCTAATTACACAAAGAAAACCCTTATAGGTATATTTTCTGAAAACAAGTCCTAATAGCTTATGCAGTTGTTTCTCATATGAATTTACCTTGTTTCAGGGATTTTTAAGTATTTTACTGGAATCTAAGACAAAAAAATATTGGCAGGAAGCGGCAACCATAAAGTTGCTGGTCTCTTTAAGAAACTGAGAGATTTACTCCAGGGCGATTGTTCAAGTAATATACTGATTGCATGGATAAAATCATCTTAAATGCACTTAATAACTAGTTACCGATAAGCACATCAACATAAAGGATGGAACAGTGAACATAAATGCAAAGATTACATTCACAAAAAAGTATAGCCTAATGTATGAATGTAGATGTAAAAGAACACTAGGTGTCATTGACGACCTACAAGCTCAAGTTCGTATAAACTCATAAGATGCTGCAAAACTCTCACACTGCACTAGCACTAGCTTTTTTGTGTGCGTATTTTTGCATTTTAGACAAAAAAAAAAGTAATACAGGTTTGGAATGACCTAAGGGTGAGTAGATTTTTTCATTTTTGAATAAAGTTGCTTGATAAATCTGAATTTCTATACAAATACCACCACTGAAGAAAAAAAATGAACAGCTGAATTACTATAAAATATAGAGCTTTAATTTATTAGTTAGCAACGGCAAGAGGGGAAAGAAAATCATTTACACAATTATCACAGTAACATCACCTGTGCATTTAGTCTCAAACTGATGACAAAAAAACACAAACATTTCTAAAGACACATCTTAAAAATACCAAGAAATTGTACAACCATTTTCTCTCCATGTAAGACACTGCTTCATACTGAATTTGGGGCCGTGTGGTGCTTTGGAGGAACAGTAACAATACCATCAACTGTTGAGGAAACAGTTAAGTCAATGTTTTAAGGTGAATAGTTGCCCTCTATTTTGCCTGTATAAGCCGCACAGAAAAAGACCATCAGCCTTCTGTCCAACACTGACCTGACCATAAAAATATATGAACAGAAAGAACTGCAACGTAGCTATCTTTAATTTTGTAATTACAATACCACTACATAAATCATGCACACAATGAAAAGCCAGCTTCCCAAGACCTCGAGTAGTTTAAAACTGTGATAAAATGCTCTATACAGTGTGAACACATTTTGAAAATGAATGTAGGTTTTGTCAGGATTATAATATTGTAGCCTTCACCAGTTTATCTAAACTCATATTTAGGCTATGTGCCTAATTGGCTGAATCTCACAAAACAGTGCCAGATCATATTTCACCCCAAAATTAAAAGGAAAATAATTACACATATTTGTTGCTTAAGTCCCATGGCATCAGTTTTGCATTTCCCGCTTCAAATTGAATGATCATAACTAGAAAAAAAATCTCATTCTCACTGTAATGAGGAAAAAAAGATTATTTAAATACTTAAGTACTTATCAATAATATTAGTATATTTTCATCTAAATTTGTTGTAATTGTAGAATTTTAAAATAAAATAAAATATATTGCTTCTATGAAAGAACGGCTTAAATTTACTTTTTTAATGGTTGAAATATGACCTGGACATGCTTTTGGATTTGCGCAGTCATGACATCATCGCGGTGTGAGTTAGTTTGTGCTTTTAGTCTTTTCAAAAGTAGCGTAAAAAACAATAAAAGCTTACTAAGAGCCCTCAGCAGCTGCTTTACATTAGTCAAAACAGTCACAAAAAAATTGTGCCATGAAACTTGATTACCTTAAACATTTGTGCAATGAAACAGATGTGTTGTGCATACATAGTGACATTAGGAAGACAGTATGAGCTGGTGTATCATTGTAACCAATGAGGGACCAGAATGCACTTAGGGGTAGGACTAGTGGTGAGGAGCATTATGATGTCAGCGTCTCCTGCCCCGCCTTTTCCGAATGTCTTTCCGTGTGAAGAGTCCAAGGGAGAAGATTCATCCCCATTTGCTCTTTCCATACCCATCTCAGTTCAACATAGTTCATAGTCTATGAGTTTATGTCAATATATACGAGTCGTCAATGCCCGGAAGATGGAAATTGGAGATTTCTTTTGTTTCGTTTGTAGTTGTGACAATAAAAATAATATTACAATAATATTTGCCCGTTAGGTACTTATACACAAAGAGCATTCATTTTTCTATTTAAGTACAAAGAAATCCACAGAATGGTACTATATACAACCTACAATAAATACGGTGTATGATATCATCTTTATGTGTTAAAAGGGAATTCCGTTTGTTGCTTGCAAAGTTCGGTTTCATTCGATGGAAGTTTTTCCTTTTTTTTTCCAGGTTTTACTCTTTTAGAAGTCTTTCCTATAAGGCCGGGGAGCGGAAACCCCCTCATGTCTCCACTTCGTCCCCATGATGTCTGCGATTTCGTGGCTTCTTCTGTTCCTTCAGCTCTTTGAGGTCTTTGGCCTTGATGACCCCTGTCAGCGGGTCTCCATACTGCCAATAGTCCTGGCAGTACTGGTTTATGAGGCCCATCTCAGGCTGACTGAGGATGGTCAGTAGGTCTTTGTATTGTCCGGCGCTGGGGGTCCAGGCGCTGGACTGGATCAAAGAAGCCGCCGGACGGCCCGATTCCACCACGATGTTGTTGACGGCCTGGTTGGTCAAGACCACCAGCTGAAGTTTGACCAAGGTGTGCTTGAAGTTCTTCTCTGTGGCTGTGCAGATGTAGATGCCAGAGTCAGGGGACTGGAGGGAACGTAGTAGTAAGCCTTGATCTGTCTTCAACACGCGCCCATCGGTACGGACCTGAAGAAACACACACAAAACCAGCCAAGATTAATATAGCAATGAACTTCAGACTGCTTATTGATTTATTACTGTTGCATATAGAAATTATGGTTGGCTGAATACCAATCAGTAATAATAATAATAATAATAAGTAATTATTTTTATGATATGGCTAATAACTAGATGCATTTTCCATACAGATTTTATATATATATACACATACATACATACACACACACATATATACACATATATATATATATATATATATATATATACACATATACATATATACACATATACACATATATATATAATATACACATATACACATATATATATATATATATATATATATATATATATATATATATGCTGTATGTATGTAATTATATATTATAAAAATGTTTTAATAAATTGAATTATAAAGTTAAAAAATATTACTAAATTTCATTTTTACTACATACTATAATTATACTATATATAGATATTAACAAAAACATTTAATATCATTATATACGCACAATGATATTTAATATTTATTTAATTTATAATATAATTAATAAAATGGTATTTAAATTATAATTATATTATATTAGTGCTGTCAATCGATTTAAAAAAAAAATAAATAAATAAAAAAAAATAACTAATTAATCGTGATTAATTCCACCTAACACTAAAGTTTTTAAATATACTTTTATATTGCAATTTCACATTCAATCTTCAAATGTACAAACAACATAAAGACAGTATATTTTTAATATTTCTTTAATGGCATTTTTTTATGACTGAAGGGCAGCACCACTGCTATCAATACTACTGATGTCTCTATAAAATAGTTTTTTTTCCCCAGAATATTTAACCATTGACTGTAGCCAGTCAGCATTACAGTATAATTTTAGATCTATAAATTTTAACATTTATTAGACTTAACTTCTAATTTAAGTGAACTTAAAACAATCATCACATGAACCAATTATAATAAATTACATATTTAGCTACTTGTGCCCTTCAGCAGAAATATACAGAAAATGAATACTTATCAAACACTAAATTCTAAATTAAATATAGATGAACCCCTTAAATCTATAAAAGTTATTGACTTCCTCTTTTTTTTTCTTTGGTTCTTGGATTAATAGACATCACAGCAGCTGGTTATTAGCTTATTTGCCTGCTATAGCTTTAAAAGCTGCTGCTGCTGAACGTGACGCGGATCTGACATGCAACTCTCTTTACCCTACTAATGAGCGGACGAGTTGAATCGGGTGTTTTAGATGAGGGAGACAGTGCTGGGGTGCCTCAGGACAGTTTTTAAAACCATTTCAGAGACATGTTCTTAAATGTGACGCATATATAACATATTGCATGCATGCACGCAGTTTTAAGGCAGCTTTAATCGCCTTTTTGGTAACTACATGCCTTAACTGACGGCATAACTAGGACATTGCATCATGCACGTAGTTTCTTTCGCTGTTTGATATGAAATGATACAGGCTACAGCGCGTGCCGGCACCTTTGTGCGTGTATTTGAAGAGCGCGCGCTACGAGCACAGTATCTTTTCCGCGCTCGTTTGACTCGCGCCTGGCGCGGAGGCGAAGTTAGAGCGCGTCTGAAACGTCTCCCGTTTGATGTGGTCATAAAGACGTTCTGCATCTAAATAAACGCAATCCTTTTCAAGAAAAAAGAGACAGAGGCAGCAGTTGCGAATGGGGTGGCCAACCCTAGCCCCGCCCCTGCGTTAAATATTTTTAACGCGTTAATCAGAAAAAATTAATCGCATGCGTTAACGCGCTAATTTTGACACCACTAATATATATATATATATTTTTTGTACTTATACTATATATAAAATGTAATTATAACATTTAAAAAAATATATATATATTTTTTAAAATAAATCTATTTTTAAAAAAATAATCCTTCATATTACTGGCATCCAGTATGTCTAGAAAGGATGATACTGAATCTATACTATTTACTATACATGTATATGTAATTGTGTGTCCTCACCTCTCTCCTCCTGTCGCTGTTGTCTCGGTGGAGGTGCCATTTGATAGCGGCGTGGGGTGATCTTGCCTGGCACTCCAAAAACGTGCTGCTGCCCTCCACCCCGTACTGCACTGTCTCTAGTGTGTTCTTATTGGCTGGACAACAAGAACAACATGTCATTTCTCACTGACATCAACACAGCACTGGAGCGAGAATGAGAGCTGGCCATGAACTATTAGGACAGAGCCAGTGGAATGCGAGAGTAATGTAAATAAACTCAACATTTCAGATCAGAGCAGAATGATGTTTTCTGTTAACAGCTCATTATGGTTGTATAAAGAAAGCACAACTGTATTTTACATATATGCTTAATTTCTATTAACAAATTTGACAAAATAAATGAATAAAACTGAATTCACGAACTGATGATTCTGATAAATGTGTCATGCCATGAAAACAACTATTAGCTGTGAATGATTCATCAATGAATTAGTTGTGCATACAAAATGTTTATTAGATGGATACATTTACATTAGAATCTAAAGTTATAAATCTATTTATTGATATTATTCTTAATCAATTTATGTATTTACAAATATGAATTGTACTAAAGTTAGACTAGTAGCTTACTGTTGGAATTGTATCCTCTGCACTGCCGTATGGGATTCCCGTATTTCACATCCTGTCGCCGACTGCGTCTGAAAGGAAGCCAATATGACAAAATAAGAAATTTATTGACTAACTGACTACACACATATATTTTATGGGAAAATTTTAGTAGACAGCTCATCTGATTAGGTTATTCAAATTCTCAGTTTCAACACGCTAAAGATAGGAAAGAAAAGATGAACGCTGGCAGCCTGAACAAGCGTAAAGTTCAGCGGAGGAAGAAAAGATCAATCTATCTCTCTGGGATTTCATCTTTCTGCAATTTTTGGGAAAGTCCCATTCTGTTTCACAATAAGAATTCTCACCCTTCACTAAATAAGATCCATACAGAGACCTGTTTGTCTCAAACACTTTGGGATAAATTAAAATGGATAAATCAAAACTGTGATTGCCCTGAAATTGCCCAATATGACTAATGAATCTGACTGCATGAAAGCAAAATATTTTCAGTTGCAACATCTAATGAACAAAATTTCCAGAAATTAGGAGGCTGTGACTATAAATGAGGACTGAATCCTCATGACTGGAATGTGATCTTTGTTGTGTAAGAGTTTTGGAATTATTTTTGTTTAGTGAGGTTTTGGGTCTTATTAATGTGTGTTTCATTATTTCCTATCAATATTAATGAAAAGAGCTAAATAAAGAAATAGGCCAGAATATTGAGAAATTATGGAGAAAAGAGATGGGGAATGAGCTCAGGAGCCGGATTCAAATCTGCATTGTTCTATTGCTCTGCTATGGCATTTTAAAACAAAATGTTCTCACTATGGTTACTGTACAGAGCTAAATGTGGTAAATGTAAAGATGCTGACTAACACTCTGTATAAAATGTCATTTGGTTTTGAAGTGCTCAGACATATTTACCTCTTCTGTGAGGCAGAATACCGTGAGCAGGACTTGCCATCCCAGGCACAATAAGGGTCCCGGGCCAAACAGCAGTCTGCGCAGGCCTCGCCATAGACGTCACACCTGTGCAGGGCCAAATGAGTCACACCAACCGCAGATGCCACATATAGTTGTTGCTGCAACAAAATGAAAACATATTGTTATGCAAAGTGACAGTCTTTTTTTTCTGCCTTTAGATATATCATTTCATCCTAAAACTTCAAGGTACATCATTTTCTATTTTCAAACCACACCGTTTCAGCTGTGCAGGTCTGTGCAGGTTTTGAACTGCAAATTTAAGCCTGTTCTGATAATGGAGCTTTTTTCCTCCAGCATTTAGACACTTGACATTTCTCTTTTTAGGATCAGCTGTTTTAAATCAGCTTTTCTGGGAGGACTAGGGTTTAAATTACAGCCTAGTAATGATGTCATGCCACATCTGCCAACAATCCCAGTCATGATGAAAGAATAAAACACAAATGAAATTTAACATTTTATCTCCATGCATCTGTAAAATTGTTATCCCCATATGAAAGCAGCTTACGGATTAGAGAGACGGATAGCAGCTGCACGCCTAGCGTAAGTGGGTTTATTGTTGTCCTCTTCATGGGTTCATCCAGTATTTTATAGAAAACTTTAATGTTTGTGAATCATGTTATCAGGTTTAGTGTCATTCTTACCCGTTTTGAAGAAATCTTCATAGTTGTGATAGGAGTAGGGACCTGAAAGTGAAAGATATCAAAAACTTAATTGTGCATGACTTAATAATTATATATATATATATATATATATATATATATACACACACACACACACTACCATGCAAAGGTTTGGAGTCAGTAAGATTTGTTTTGAAAGAAATTATTACTTTAATTTAGCAAAGATTTTCAAGTAAATGCTACTTTTTTGAACTTTCTATTTTCTATTAATAAAAATGACATTTTCCACAAAAGTATTAAGCAGCACAGCTGTTTTCAACATTGATAATAGTAATAATAAATATTTCTTGAGCAGCAAATCAGCATATTAGAATGATTTCTGAAGGATCATGTGACACTGAAGCCTGGAGTAATGATGCTGCAAATTCAGCTTTACCATCACAGGAATGAATTACATTTAAAATGTATTAAAATAGAAAACATCTATTGTAAATTGGATTAATACTTCACAATATTGCTGTTTTTACTATTTATTTTTTATCAAATAAATGCAGCCTTGATGAGCTGAAGAGACCAGGCAGAATCAAGTATTCCAAAGAGCTGTGTAATGTTAAGAAGTTAGTGTACAACAGGAGATCCAGGACACAGATCTCACCTTAAAGACCTCCACTTCCTCCAGCACCAGTTCCTCTGTCTGCAGGTCATCTCTGGGCAGGACAATCACCTTCTGCACTGTACCTCTGTCTGTAGGCCAGAAGACAGTCAGTCAGATTAAACTGCCTCTTTCTAAGTGCACTTCCATCTTACAAGAAGTCTCAAAACATTCAAAGCTCCATGATATTCCTCTGACAACTCTGTATCTATTCCATTTTCCAAGTCTTTTGTCTTTGCATCTTATGTCCTGATAAAATCAAGAATATTATCTTTCACTGAGTACAGAAGCACTTGAGTTCCTCTTTCTTTCCGTCCCATCTACCATGTAGACCCTTCACATTTTCCACACACCATCCCTTCCTTTAAAAATCCCTCTTTTGTCTTTTGTTTTCACTGCTTTTCACGGCATACTCATCTTTCAGCTCGGCTGTACCTTGTCAGGCTTCGTCTCTACTGGAAAGCTGAGGTAATTCAGTGGCTGTGTCCTACCGAAACGCTTGTTTGATTTAAGTGTGCCGTTTGCATTCCTCCGTGCACGCCACTGGAGATTTATTGCAACCGGAGCAATACATCTAACCTAAGCTTTGAACGCAGGCGAGCGACGGCAGCTGAAAGTCAGGGACGTTCCTGTGAGTGCTTGTAGGTGCAATGGGCCGCGCAGAGTTGATTTAAAAGCCCATTATAGCCTCTCAGACTCACAAAGCAAGAAAAGCAGACATAAAGGGATAACCTAGCCTGGCGAGACCAAAGAATGATGTCATTTTGACTCTTTAAGCTTAAAAGAAAGTTTGAAAAGGAGATGAGAGTTAGGCAGATCAGCTGTTGTAGGCTGATGGATTCTTATAAAGTGACCCTGCTGCCTTAAGGTACTGCATTTACAGATTTTATATCAAAAACAGAAAGATGGAAACAAAACCTTTTGTTTGTGTTTAATATCCACCTAAGTAGAGTCAGATGCTCTCACCTCCTCTAATAAATGTACAGTACACTGAGAAGGAATGAAATCCTGCAGCAGTTTCAGTGCCGCGATAAAGGATTGAAGAGAAGGTAAGATGACAGTTACTGTATCTAAAAAAAATCATATATGTACACTGCTATACCAGTGTTACATTGATAATGAAAAATAACAAAAAATGTTTTTCAGTTTAGTAAAAAAAAAAAAAAAAAAGCTATTAGATTGTTTAGAGAAAATTAGTGCTGTTAATTTTTTTTAAAAATTACACTAGTTAGTGCATTAACTTTGGTAGCCCTAAAAATACTAAAGCTAAAATTAAAATTAACAATAAATATAACCATTTATTTGTATATAACTATAAAAAGTTTCAAATTAAAATGAAAACTCAACTAATCTGAAATGACAAAAAACAAAACAAAAAAAAACTAAATATATTTAAAGGGTGCATATTTTATTGCATATAAGATGGTAAACTAACGTGAAAAAAAAAAAAAAAAAAAAGTAAAAATCAGGCTAGTTTCCAAACTCACCTGTACCCAGGAAGAGCACTTCATAGTTGCCGTCAGCTGCGGTGACCTGGTCCACAGTGATGGTGGTGAACTCATAGTCCACATTGGTCCTGACCACCAGGGGGCGCTTGTGCACCGGATACACAGTGTTGTACATGGTGGGATGGTTCCGCATGAAGTTGATGACCTCGTCAGGGTAGTCTTTTGTGGACTTCATGTTAGGGGTGAAAGTCCCACCAGGACACTAGCAAGAATGGGTGAAGGGGACCAAATTTAGTGAATGAGATCTCTGTATTCTCCTAATATACTATCACTTAAATCTAAATTCCAAATGGGTAGATCTAGAGGCTAAATCCCACTTATAATTTGTACTTTCAGCTTGGTTTGAAGCTTGAAGTTCATGCTTGTTGTTTTAACCTTCAACAGCAGGTCTAGATTAATATTTCTATATCAGTACGCCAATAATTCATCTTATTATTGGTAGTCTGGTTCATAAGAGGGTGAAACTCACGGTTCCTGGACGAGGGTAGGGGATTTTTCCAGTGTAGGCCACCCACTGATAATTGGGACCTTCTTTGTGGGCAAAAGGTCCATTGAACACCATCCGAATGTCCGCCATGGAGTAAACGCAGACCGCTGAGCCTTTAAATACAGAGCTGGGGGGAAAATATGACAGTTTTTGTTCTAAAGTTAATATACTATTAATACATAAAGTGTTTAAAAGTGTACATGGAAAAAAGCAGATGCAAATGCAGTGGACAACTGCCCATGCTAAACAAGCCCTTCCAGTGTTTACTACAGCTTCCAGATGGAGGAAGACCTTGTCTGGCATATTCAAACTCACCCAGACACAGAGAAGACCCCATAGATGACCGGATTTTTAGTGTCCTGCGTGGGCTGTATGTACACATCCCCTAAAATACACAAACATAGAGGACCATTTCAGTGAAAAAGCTGGAGAACACTTCGCCGCTAATATTTGCAGTGCATAAATCAAGCGCATTTAGTGAATCTTGGGACAAACTTCCTGTGACTCAGTGTTTCTCACTGCATTTCACTCACCATCTCTGAAGTAATGAGAGTTTTTTGTCTACTTTTTTTTTTTTTTTTTAACAATAGCAACACTGATACACACTACATTGAAGAGTAAATAATGTGAAGGAGTGAGTCAGTGTTCAGAGAAAAGACATTGCATGTCATCACAATTATGAAACTTGCTGAGCTGGCTTGCATAAACACTTATGTGTGCATATGAGTGTTTGTGTGTGTAAGGGAAGAAGTGAGTGTGTT
Organism: Tor tambroides; assembly: GCA_021397915.2. Taxonomy (NCBI): domain Eukaryota; kingdom Metazoa; phylum Chordata; class Actinopteri; order Cypriniformes; family Cyprinidae; genus Tor; species Tor tambroides. The sequence goes on along the minus strand of JAFVLL020033778.1, from coordinate 66,424 downwards.
TAAGAACCGCTGAAGTGCTCCTCAGGGAGATCTTATAGGATAATAAGGATGAGGATAGCAAAGCATATGGTTCCTATTGCCTCACACACACATCCTGCCAACCATATCTGAGTGTAGCTGTATGTATAGAGCAGGTGAAGCATCGTGTGTATATGGATCAAAGACATAGGCTTACAAGACAAACGAAAATTCATTCATAACTCATTCACAGTGCTAGAAACTTATGATCTTATAAATGAAAAAATGCAAACACAGTTGCGGTATATTTGCACACTGAGGAGTTCATGTCGAACATGCAGGTTTAAATTCAGCCTGCAACATGTCCTGTCCCCTTATTTTTCTTATGCTTTCAACTAATAACACTTCAAAGACTCTCTTTTGCCTGTGCCAATGCATTTGGCAACCTGAGGCAAATTTCCTCCCCCTTTCTTCACAACAGGAGAACTGCAGTTAATGGCGTATATCTAAGGATCTTCAACAGGGATGAACACACATTCTTTTAAAATGACACATCTTTACAGCATTTTTTAACAAACATTTGGCCATCTGGGATGAATTTGCCAAAGTCTCAACATCTTCCAACTGTTGAAACTCCCGTAAATGCAAAGCCAGAGTCACATGAGCACAGCAGCTGTATAGAATCTACACAGTCATTCTCAATAACACTGAACAGAAAAGGCAGAAAATTTCATTAAAACATAAAACAGAATTTTTTAACAACTTATGCGACCTACTTCAAGTGCACAATCTCCAATATAAAATAATATAGGACGGTACACTCTTAAAAATAAAGGTGCTTCACGATGCCATAGAAGAACCTTTTTGTCTAAATGGTTCCATAAAGAACCTTTAACATCTAAAGAACCTTTCTGTTTCACAAAAGGTTCTTTTTGGCAAAAGAAGGTTCTTCAGATTATAAAAAGGTAAGAAAGAGATGGTTCTTTAAAGAACCTTTGACTGAATGGTTCTTTGTGGAACCAAAAATGGTTCTTCTATGGCATCGCTTGAAGAACCTTTTGAAGCACCTTTATTTTTAAGTGTGTATTGGATTTGTTATGCATCAAGAATTCATTGGATTGCTAAAACGTATGCTATGACATTAATGGTTTCAATTTTTTTCCCCCAACCATTTGACCTTATTGAGAAAATCAATTTTAATGAAGAATTATGACAATATAGACTGTGTACTCATCAATCATGCATAATATGACCAGAAACATTTATTCAGAAAGTAAACTACTGTTTTTTTTTAATGAATTAATATTTTTAATCAGCAAGGATGCATTAAATTGATCAAAAGTGACAATAAAGATATATGTATGTATGTATATGTGCATGTTAAGCAGCACAACTGTTGAGCAACAAATCAGCATATTAGAATAATTTCTGAAGGATCATGTGACACTGAAGACTGGCGTAATGGCTGCTGAAAAACAGCTTTACATCACAGGAATAAATTACATTTTAAAATACATTAAAATAAAAATACAGTTATTTTGAATTGTAACAATAATTCACAATATTACTGTTTTTACTGTATTATTCTATCAAATAAAATACCATGACACAGTGTACTTAAAATCCATCTGTATTATAATAAAAGCTTAATCCTGTTTATAGGTAGACCGCCACAACTCACAACAAACTACAGCTTTATTGCCTTATTAAAAATGCCTGGATATCCCTTCTTCAACACACACAATTATATCCTCACCTCTCCATGTGCCTGTGTAAACATCCTCCCCACTAATAAAGAGCCAAACGTGTTTATAAGACTTGAGCGACTGTGCTCGGGAGCCCAAATCTGCTCTTTTAATATGAGCAACAGCAATAAATTCCAGCATGATCATAGTCCACTATTTCCCTACATCACTGGGGCCAATTGGGCTGGAAATGACTATGAGTGCGAGAGAGAGACCCTTAGCGGACCCGGCATTCCTGTCGCTCCACCTGATCCGTCCACAGGGCAGCAGAGTCGCTGGACGTCATCCGAACTCCCTTCAAGTCTCTCCACAACTCATGGCACATCTCCCACACCTACGGCCTTCTCAAAAGAGCCTTTTGTTCGGAAAAATAGGGTGGATTTCTCCGAATAAGCCATTACCCATCTCAGCATATGGACCGGGGGGGGGGTGAGGTACGTCACCTGGCCCGGTGTAAATGCAGACCTGGAGGCCCTCGTTAGGGGATCCAGGATGTTGTGGGTGGACGAAGGGTTAGCATGTGGTTTTGTAGTAGGGTGTGGGCGACATTGGACAGGGCCACTGAAACCTGACTAACCAGGAGAGGATCTTTCTCATTCACACACAGCTAAAGTGATCCCTGACTGGTCTCCGGCCAAAGCAAACCACTTTAAGAGCCGAGATGGGGCCTTTCAACTGACGACTTTATCAGTTGGAGATGAACAGAGTGAGACAGAAACGGAGACTTACTGAGTTCGTCGAAATGCGTTTCAATCCCATCAGCTCCTGGGACCGAGCAGATGAGACGGGCTTTCAGGAAGGTGCTCCATTTGTTGACCAAGCAGCAGTGACCGCCGTCATCGTTCTGTAAACACACACACGTTGAGAGCCATTGGTTTGAGTCAAAATCAAAGAGAGGTGAAATAGCTGTATTTAATTCATGGCAAGCCCCTCCGCAGCAGGAGAGAGAGGAATAAACAATCAGGGAAAGTTAGCTGTGAGAAGACAAGATTGCAAATAGTGTCATCTGATTCCCAAAACACACCCATCTGGTCTGATGGCTGGCCAAATTTCAGGGAGAGGTGGTTGAGGAATCCTGATTTATCATCTGACTTCAATCACAATCTACTCGTTTGGAGGTAGGAAGGGAAGGTTCACCCAAAAATAAAAAAAGCTGTAATTACTTATTCTTCATTTTGTTGTTCCAAGTCAACTTCGCTTACTTTCTTCTGTGGAACACAGATATAATTTTCCCATACAACTGTAATACAGTAAAAGGAGCTTTCAAGCTTCAAAAAGGACATAAAAACACCATAAAAGCATCAAAGCAGGCTGTAAACTAGATGTTAACTGCTACGACCTGGATCATTGAGTCAGGGGCCAGATTCACAAAAGAAGTTAAGACATTTCTTAAGATACATTCTAAGAATTTTGTAAGACTGTTTATAATAAGTACAATTCTTGAAAAAAAAATCCTTAAAAAGAAAGTGACAAACTTTCAGACTGTATGGTGGGTCTTGTCAAAAATGCGAGAAAAACATTTTAAAGAGCTTTTTGGTTTCTAGCAGACTACATAATATCCATAATAAGAGTGCAAACTGTTTTTGTTGCAATAGGCATGCTGGGAATCAGTAACTTCATTAGACATCTTATTTTTGGGGATTTCACCCAAAAATGAAAATCCTGTCATCATTTACTCACTCTTACAGATATTTTGACCAAAAAAAAAAAAAAAAAAATCCATACTATGGAAGTCAATGGGGACCATCAACTGTTTGGTTACCCATATTCTTCAAAATATCTTCTTTTGTGTTCAACAGAAAAAAGAAACTCATACAGGTTTGGAATAACCCGAGGGTGAGTAAATGATGACAGAATTTTTATATTTTGGAGAACTATCCCTTTGAGACAAGTTGGAGGTTATCCTAACTCAGTCCTGGCGCCAGGACACTCGACCTGGGGGGGCTTGTATGATTCTCGGGGGGGGTGGGGGGGTTGGCTACGGGGAGTGAGGGGGGGGGGGGCGGTATCCTATATAAAACACGCCGTCAGATTTTAATTGAATGGATTATTATTGTCGCTTTCCTTACACACCACATTTAACAAACTTGCAAACATCAGTGTGTAATATTTAACAAATGTCTTTTTTGCTAGTAATTAATTTAAATGCCTGAAACCAAATTTTATGTGGTTGAAAACACTGAATCGTTGTGATATAAGGGTAAAAGCACTGAGCGCATCTATTTCTGGCTCAGCTCCAGACAAAGCGCCAAAGCACGTTTGAATTTGTGAATGTTCTAAATACACCGGTGATCGTCCACATCAAATGGCTAAAATCAACGCGTTTCGGCTTCTTGGAGGCAATGCTTAATTTGTAAATTGCGAGGTCCTTGAACAAAGTGGGGTGACTGATCAAATGATCAGAGGAGGGACAGGTAACGGAGCATTCGCGCAATTGGTGGACCTCGACCAACTTAAGTGATTACCAGCTTGCACCAGTTGCTTTTATAGTGTGCACATTGTAGGCTACTCTAAAAAATAATGGTTATTTTATTTCAACATTTATTTCAACATATTTTAGTGTTTGGGTAGTTTTTGTGTAACCCAGCTCCTGACAGTACAGTCGCAATAGTCGCGTTTGAGTGGATCATTGCAGGGCGGGCTTCAGAACGTCATGGGGGGGCTAAGCCCCCCCCCCCAAGCCCCCCCTTGACGCCGGGCCTGTCCTAACCTTCAGAGGTTATTTACAATGATTTTTAACAACAACTTTTTGTCTTAAATGTTTTTGGGAATAGAATATATCCTTAATTGTATTCTTGAGTTAGAAAATAAGAAAAAAGCAGTTAGGATGAATTTTATTCTTAAGAATGTTTTGTGAATCCGGCCCTGAATCAGTCCTATCTGTGAACAAATCATTCAGAGAACTGGATCAACTAAATCACAAAAAAGATCTGAGTCAAAAGAACAATTAATTCATAAACTGGACTCGCTACTTCTCTCAAGACCATGCAAAGTAGAGCTAGGACCGATATTTGAATTTTCATCGAGTGACAGCTTACATTTCACATGACTTCAGCAGACTTGGAATATAATGGAAAAATAAAGGAAAATCCACCGTTCTTTTGATGCTTTAATGCCATTTTGGAGCTTGATATTCCCAGTCCTCACTGACGTTCATTCAAAATCACCTTTTATGCTCCCCAGAAGAAAGCAAGTCATACTTTTTTTGGAATGACATGAGTAAATGAAGAAATTTCCATTTTTGGGTGAACTATCACTTCAACGGATGCAGCTAAATGAGTTATATACGACAAACTGTATACATGATATGAATAATCATACCCCAGGCTCTCTCTGCGTGTTTCATCTTTGATCGCATGACTCATTGTTATTAATAGAAGCTAAAGATCTTTGTGAGAAAGGGTGGATGGTGACCAGATGGGTTCAGATGTGAGATGCAGAATGGCTGGTTCTCCGGAGGGTGATCCATAAAGCCCTGAGCACAGGGGTGTGTTTGCGTGCTAGGTCACCACATGACCCCGACTCATAAACAAAGACCTGGGGGGGCTGCATGACAGAGACCACGCACTCACATAAACACACCCGTAAACACAAAACAGAAAGCGGATAAACACAAAAACCCAGCCACCCACACAAACACACATGTAATATCATATACCACCATATGAAACAGCTCAATGAACACATGCATCTTACAAAAAATACACAAGCATAAACCCAATCATGATGACACACACAAAACTTCTGCACTACATATATGCTAACGTTCAAAATATCTTTTTTTATTCTGTAAGAATGCAATGAATATATCAGAAGAAACAGTAAAAAAAAAACTATAATGTTAATTGTAAATAATTTTTGTTTTTGACTTTCTAATCATTAAAGAAACCCTGAAGAAATGCATCATGGCTTTCACAAAAACATTAAGCATCGCAATATTCAATACTGATAATGGCTTCTGAAAATTCAGCTTTGCCATCACATGAATAAATTACATTTTAATATATGTGACCCTGGACCACAAAAGCAGTCATAAGGGTCAATTTTTTTGAGATTTATACATCATCTGAAAGCTGAATAAATAAGCTTTCCATTGATGTATGGTTTGATAGGACAATATTTGGCCGAGATACAACTATTTGAAAAATTAAGAATCTGAGGGTGCAAAAATATCAAAATATTGAGAAAATCGCCTTTAAACTTGCCCAGATGAAATTCTTAGCAATGCATATTACTAATCAAAAATGAAGTTTTGACATATTTATGGTAAGAAATGTACAAAACATCTTCATGGAACATGATCTTTACTTAATATCCTAATGATTTTTGGCATAAAAGAAAAATTGATCATTTTGACCCATACAATGTATTTTTGGCTATTGCTACAAATATACCCCAGCGACTTAAGACTTAAGGTTTTGTGGTCCAGGGTCACATATATTAAAATAGAAACCAATTATTTTACATTGCAATAATATTGGACAATATTACTGTTTTAACTGTATTTTTCTCCAAACTTCTGAATGGTAGTGTAAATACTTGAGTGCCTGCCATAGACTATGGTTATTTACAATTACCTTAATCCTAGCTAAGATTTTGAGTTAAAAATGACTATTATAAGGCTTCAAATGATTTATATGTAGCTCATTTTCAGTCATATGGACTAATTATGATGCTTTTTTGTCCATTTTGAAACTTGACATTGTAAAACAAATACATAAACTAGCCATTATCTAAACACTATACATACTACATTTTTAGCTTAAAATTAAAAAATAAATCAAAAAGTTATTTGATCCATTTATGTGGGTTTTGTATGGCTTGACTATGTTTGTAAGGAACATTTCAGAATTTATCCCTCCAAGTACAGCTAAATATGAACACACCCACAAGCTTACATTAATCCCAAGAAGATGCACCACAAACCCCTGAGTTTACCCCTGTGACTCAAGCCTGCCGTTCCATGTTTGTTTTCATTGCCCTGCTCAATTTGCAGTTGTGGTCTGACACTATTTTCATTAAGAACTTGTGGTTAAGTTCCGCGCTCGGGACAAATCGCTGTGGTGCTAGTGAATAAGCCATCTTTTCCATAGCATGCTCTGGTGAAGAAACTCTGTCATACGCAGAACGGCTGACCCGACAGGTCAAAAGCTCACAGGTTCAGGGGTCACATGGATAGAGAGACGTATTGTAAGCAGGGAGGTCAAATATGTGTGGATTTCAGCACGTCAGCGGCAAGCAAACAGTAATGGCACAGTCAAGTATCCACAAACCACGGCTCGCTTGCTCTCGGCTGTAGCTGGAATCTCTTTAAGAAATGCTGAATGGTACGGAATGTCTCAAACTTTGGCTCATATTTATCACATCATATTTTAGGTCAGAGATTTTAGCTCACCAGGCAGATTCGGCCGATGCGTGACTGAGATTTGGGGCTCCGGCCCATCTCAGAAGACTTCTCACGGAAGAAGAAGTAGAGTTTGTCATCGTTTTTTTCGTTGCTGTCAGGGATGAGGTGCACATGGACAAATGAGGGGTCTAAGAAAAAAAAGAGAAAGAGGGAGAGAAAACGCAACAAGCAATGTCATTTTTCATTTTGCACAATTAAAAATGTACCAGCCTGAGAAATGTCGTGTATTTAAGTGATCTGCAAACCTTATCTCATGTCAATTCGTACATATTTTACGAGGTGGCTTATTCGTACAACCTTGCTTGTATGAATTCATACCTTTTGTAAAAAAAAAAAAATCGTAGGCCTTTTACGAGTTGGCTAATTTGTACGAATGAACACCCGTAAACCCGCCCCTGAGGTTGTACGAATTGGTTGTGGAATAGCGTTGGGATCTGCATAAAGGTGATTAAAAATGCATCAAACAAACAAACAAACAAAAAACTTCCCTTATGCACAGAACTGAATTGAGATAAATTGCCCACCTTTTTGGTCATTAGATGAATGGAAAAGTGTCACCTAATTTACCTTAAACTCTAGGTTACAATATATAAAATAATATAAATATATAAACACACAAACCCATACACTAAAAAACTGAACTAAAACAAAAATTAATAATTAAATTAAATTATTAAAAATAACCATAAAATAAAATAAAATAATTAAAAATCACTCATATCCACTTATTTACCATTCAGCCATCTTGAGTTGTATTGGTCAGTACGCATGACTGCATTTTTCCCCAAAGTTCGGAAAATAGCAGAGTCTGTTCCCATGAAATCAATATACACTCCTGCGTACAGTTCTCCATCTAAGAGTTACAAAAACAGAAAAATACAACGAGAAAGTCAGAATGTAAGTATCTGTGAATGTGAAAGAATGATACATTTGATTTATGAGTTTTTATTTTCCATAATGAAACATCAGCCACACCCATGATGATGGATTATTGCCAGGAGATCTATCAAGGCACAGAAAAAGAGCATTTAACTGATCAAATGCTCAATTTACAGTGAAATTACAGAGACTATCAGTCGAAAGAATGATTTTCTTCATAAGTATACATAATTTTTAACATTTGATTTGAACAATTATTGATTTACAATTACTAATTAAAAATTATTATTACTATTATTTTTTATTATTATTTTATTATGTTTTTTAACAGTAATACTTTATGTACAGTACGGTGCGAAAGTTTTAGGCCACTAGTATTTTCACCAGCTAAAAAATGGTTATTTTATATATTTTTCTGTAGTGTGTCAGTAGGAAATATCAGCTTACATTTCCAAACATTCATTTTGCCATTAACTGTAATAATTAAGTGAGATTTTGGTTTGCACAAGGAGTCTGAAACAGCCAGTGCTTCACAAAGAGATCTGATCTCATCATCATCCAGTTCTTCTGGAACGACATGAAAAAACAGAACAAACTGAGACAGACTAAATCCAGAAGAACTGTGGCAATGTCTCCAAGATGCTTCAAGAGAACTACCTGCAAAGCTACAGTACTGTCAAAAGTTGTGTAAAAATGCTGTCAAATGAGAATGCTGTCAAAAATAATGTCATAAATAGATTTTCTTTAGCAATGAACCTCTATTAACTAAATTAAACTAAAACTAAATTAAACCTTTGCGTTTAAAGCAGCTTTTGCCCTAGGTGCACTTGCGCATAGTTTTTCAGGTAGCTTTGCAGGTAGGTCTCTTGAAGCATCTTGGAGACGTTACCACGGTTCTTCTGGATTTAGTCTGTCTCAGTTTGTTCTGTTTCTTCATGTCATTCCAGACAGACTGGATGATGGTGAGATCAGATCTCTTTGTGGAGCACTGGCTGTTTCAGACTCCTTGTGCAAACAAAAATCTCACTGGATTATTACAATTAATGGCAAAATGAATGTTTGGAAATGTATACTGATATTTCCTACTGACACACTACAGCAAAAGATAGAAATAACTGACTTAAAACCATTTTTTAGCTGGTGAAAATACTAGTAGCCTAAAACTTTTGCACAGTACTGTATATGTTAAGAATTTGACACTAACACTGTACAATGATATAAAGCTTGGCTTGATGGCAACTGCCAACTTGCATTACACACTGCACAAATTGATGCCCACTGGGTCTCATATGCGCTGGTCATTATCCATGTGTATGTGAGGGGTTATTATTGCCTCTGGAGGAATTTGTTCCTTGTTAAGTAGTGTGGAGGTCAAGTGTGTGTGTGTGGGTGTGTGTGAGTGTGCAGAACCCAGTTGCAGGCCATTTGAGCAGGTGTCTCAGCGTGTAGTTGGCAGAGGCCACGGCAGTTAAGGAGGGGCTGCAGAACCACGGCCAGGCAGAGCGCTGTCATGAGCAGCTCTCATGATTAATTCCCTCTCGGTGGAATCCAGAACACAGGGCCTGCCCGTTTTTGCCCACACTTGCTTCTTTGTACAGCGGGAGATACAAGTTCAATCGGCGGGGTTTGTAGAGGAAACATGCTGGATGTAGAATGAGTTGGTTGACAGTCTATTTGCTCTGCCCGGCGGCGGTTTTTCCGATGGCATATCAAAACTGTTGATTCTTAGGGGAAGTCTAGGTGCCAACCTGTCAGAACGCCTTGTAAATTCAACCAAACAACTCTAATATATGAGGTGTTCGATAAATACAACCAGACAGGCAAGCACTAAAGCGTTCTTTCGACAAATAGCATGTCAAATTGTTTGCAAAAGCTTCCTTGTCATGTTTGTTTGTGGCTTTTAAGGTCACACTTCGTGTAAGACTGTGATAAATTGTTTTACTGGCTAAGCTAAGTGGTTTTGCTAGTTGGGGGCTTTGCTAAGCTGTGCTGATTAGATGGTTTAGCCGGTTGTCTTCCTAGTCAAGGGTTTTGCTGAATTACCTGCTGTGTCAGCCCTGCTAAATTGGGGCTTTGTGCTGTTGTTTGGTCTTGGCTGATGATGTGTTAGTTTGGGGATTGTTTAGTCAGGAAAAAGCTACAACAGATTTACAACAAATAAGTGATAAAATACTGTAGATTTTCAAATCTTAACAAACTTAGGGTTTTAAAATGGTCTAGAAAAAAAACATTCTTTAACATACTTCTTACAAATACACAGACGCAAATGCTTTGCTAACGTGTTATTATTATTCTGGTTGCTAGCTTGCGCATTTTAAAGAATAAAACTGTTAACACTTATGCACTTCTGCAAAGCTAAGAATGCAACACATACTTGCAATTATGAGCGAAATCAAGCTTATGTAGCCAGCAGAACCTATGTTCATAAACTTGCATATTATGTTCCTATCTAGACTGAATTGGGGAAAAAAGAATGAATAATAATAATAATAATAATAATAATAATAATAATAAGTTATTATTAAATGTTTAACAAAACAGTAAATATGACTTAATACTGTAAAATATTAAATAAAAATATAATTATTTTAATTTAATAGTTTTATTTAACAGTACAGCTGTAAAACTAGAATATTCATATTTATTAAGTGTTAAACCATCAAGCTTTTATTTTGGCAGAGTTGACTGTTTCTCTGTGAATATGGAACATAGTTAACCTCTCTGAATGTGAAAAGCTTTTTTTCCACCTCAAACACTATTCTGAAATTACCCATTACCAATGATCTATAAACCGTTGAGTTTTCTAGTGCATGAAGACTCGTAGTTAGAAGCATCATTAGAGGACTTGTTAAAACACTCCATGCACTTTGTTGGTTCGCATGTTTCAATATAAAAGACTTTCACTGCCATCTAAGTTCTCCATTATGAGTTACTCAGAAATCATGGTTTGGACTTTTCCAATACACACAACCAATAATGCAGTGCCAGTGATTTCTCCATTTAATTCAATTTAATTGTCACTAAGTCAAGAAATTTACCATCTCATGAGAAAATGCCAAGTTGTTTCTAATGCGTGTAGGAAAAGCCAGTTGTTTTTTGAGTAGTCACTAAAGTTAATGCTCATGAGGATAAAATGTGTTGTATTTAGTAGTAGGACAGGCACAAAAGACTGCACAATATGGCTGTTCACTGAAGTGGAAATATGTTTCCACTAGTGAGAAGTTATCAGGCCATATGTCAGTAAAAACCAACTTTTCTGTCCTGTTAGCCATTATACTGTTCTCGTAGCAGTGCTCTTCAATTGCACGCACAAATACGGCGGCGCACGGATGTAGCCTGCATCATTTCATATTAAAGCATGAATGAAACTACAAGCATGTGTGTCAGATCCATGTCACGTTCAGCAGCGGCAGTTCTTAGAGTAATAGCAGCCAAATAACCTACATGTTAATCAAAGAACAAATGAAAAAGAGGAAATCAATAACTTTTGTAGCTTTAAGGATTCATCTATATTTAATTTAGAATTTAGTGTTTGATAACTTTATTCAATTTCTGTATATTTCCTACTTGCTGAAGGGCACAGGTAAATATGACATTTATTATAATGGGTTTATGTGAAGATTGTTTTAAGTTCACTTAAATTAGAAGTTGTTATTTTTTAAAGTCTAATAAATGTTAAAACTGATAGCTCTCAATTATACTGTAATGTTGAATGGCTATAATCAGTGGTTAAATATTAAGAAAAAAAGAACAATTTCCTAGAGACATCAGTAGTATTGGTATCAGTGATACTCGCTTCAGTCATTAAAAAAAGATGCCATTAAACAAATATTAAAATACATATAAAATAAAATACATTAAATAAAATATACTGTCTTTATGTTGTTTCTACATTAATTTGAAGATTGAATTTGAAATGACTGCAATATAAAATATATTTTAAAACTTTAACGTTAGGTGGGAATAATTGCAATTAATCACGATTAATTTCAGAAAAAATGTATGATTAAGTTTTATGGAATCGCTGAAAGGACTTACTAATCAAAGCAGAGACGCTGTTCAGTTTTGGATCATATGGGCACTTTCCCTTCCCAGAATCCTCCTTGCCGGGCTCCAGATGGAAGACATATTCCTGAAAGGGAAATTGAAAGCAAAGATTAGATTAGATCTGTCTTACGGTCAATAATTCTGTAGAAACTTTGCATATGTCCTCAAATCCCTATAAAACATGACACGGATTTAGTTAACAAGGTTAGGCGTGTGACGGCAAAGACTATGATGCACAGGTGGAAAGAGAAAAGCAATAGCACAACATTAAATCATCTCAAAGACAGATCTCTGAATACAATGCGCAGATAGAAAGTTTCACTATCCAAACTTTTCTGATCATCTGTAGCCTCCATACTCCTGCTAACACCTGTCTAATCCTGCATCGTGAGCGTGGCGGAATGGCTTACTGACACCGGCCCATCCCAGAATCCCTCAGGCATGATGTAGAAACACTGACTGACAGGTATTTGGATGTGCGATTTAGGAACTGCCACGAGCGTGTGCTGACATGCCCTGAAGACTCGCCATGAGCCACATCCATAGCTTTCTAACCCCAAATTTTCCTCTATAGTCACAGGAGGAGACGGAGGAGTGCAGGACATTTCTAATCTTATCTATCAACATTCATTTACAGGAGAGCTGAACGGCTGTCAAAATATTCAGAGTTGTCCAGCATGAACAGATTCCCTTTCACCCGTTATTAAAATCAACACTGCAGAAACAAACCAACACTGGCAGCTCCTACAGGGTTGCCTTAAATTAGAAATGTAAAATCAGCTACAGACAATCTATAGTCTTCTGTTTGACACAGGTGATAGGGGGCATTGAATGAAAATTACAGTGTGCTACAAAAACTACTCAATTTTGTCTAAATTTTCAAGTTTGGGCTTGCCATCAATTCATGCCAATTTTTGTTGTACTTGTTTCTCCAATGATTTTCTTCCCCCCCAATATGTTGTCGTATTTATACATTTAAAAAGGAATGTATTAAATAAATCTAAATTAATAAATATACATTTTTATGAATAATTAGATTTGTTTCCTTTTTACAACTCACATTTTTTTAAATTTTAGTTATATATATATATATATATATATATATATATATATATATATATATATATATATATATATATATATACACACACACACACACACATATATTAAGGTTTATGTCTTTAGATTCTGATTCTCAAACCAATAGTATTGTACTATGAGGGAGATGAGGTCACGAGAAGGTTAAGTGCTGCTGCTTCTTTCTTGTGATGTGAAATGTAGGACGGCTGAAGTATTTGAGTAATGTTTAGCTGTGTAGGTCTATTATTTCCTATGCTTCTTTTTGTTTGGTAGAGCCGACTTGTGTTTGCTCTGGATCAACTGCCTAAAAGTTTAGCATTCACTCCTTTGAGGGCAGGAACGTTGAGGTGAGTGATCAAACTAAAACCAAGAAGGTTACGTATTGCAAGTTAGTTATTTATAAAGAAATTGCAATAGTACCAGACAAAAACACTGTTCCAGAGTGTGTAACATCTTGCGAATTAACAATTAACTTCAGAACTACAAAGAGAGAAACATTCAACAAACTAAGACAGAACAGAAGTTAAACATAGATCAGCCAACAGAGGTTAACCATGAAGACATATACTAAAACTAAAAGAAAGTGAAGAGTTGTGAGACAGAACAAAGAAAACATGTTAGAAAGACAAGACAAAGAGTTAACAAAAAACCTCCAGACATCAGACACAGGTGAGGTGGAACAAGAAAGACACAGAGGAACAAAGAGCATGCAGGTTATGCATCTTTAGACGGAAGGAGAGCCAACGGGCTCACGGCAGACGTCCAGATCCGTGTCCCACCTGTAGTCCTGTCTCATCAAACACTGTTTCAGGTTCAGCAGCACGACTAGCTCTTCCTCTGGTTTGGGGCATCTGGAGATGCATGGCAGTCTAAAACAGAACATAGTCACATGATCTATGATGTTACTCACTTACCAAGCATGGTTGCCCCTTTCAAAAAAAAAAAAGAAAAAAAAAAAAAAAAAGAGGACAAGCTCAGCTACTCTAGGCACTGAGGTGACATTTAACACTCAGAGAAAACAAGATTTATTACATGTATGTGTATCTATGAATGTTTTTGCAAGTGCAGCTCTGTTCCAAAACCTAATGAGCTAAAAAAAAAAAATTAAAGGCATCACTGCAAGTAACCATCACAGCAAAGGCAATCCCAGAATGCACTGCACAGAGCTCAATGCATGATGAAAAATACACAAACACACACAAAACATTTTATACTATATACACACACATTTACTTTTTCACATACACCTCATTTCATGCCATTTTTAACTTGTTTTTTTTATACAGTATATATATATATATTAGGGCTGTCAAACGATTAATCGCGATTAATCGCATCCAAAATAAAAGTTTTTGTTTACACAATATATGTGTGTCTTCTGTATATATTTATTTTGTATATATAAAGACACGCATACAGTATATATTTTGAAAATATTTATATTTTTTTATAAGTTTATATTTATATTCATATAATTTATATTATATAAAAATATATTTAATATATAAATATAACATGTTTTTCTTAAATATATACATGCATGTGTTTGTATTTATATATACATAATAAATATACACTGTATACACACATATATTATGTAAACAAAAACTTTTATTTGGGATGCGATTAATCGCGATTAATTTTTTGACAGCACTAATATATATATATACACACACACACACACACACACACACAGACATACATACATACATATAAAACATATATAAAACATATTTAAACCATATTATATATAGTTTTATTAAAGGGATAGTTCACCCAAAAATGAAAATTCTGTCATTAATTACTCATCCTTGTGTCGTTCCAAACCAGTAAGACCTTCGTTCATCTTCAGAACACAAATTAAGATATTTTTGATGAAATCCGAGAGCTCTATGACCCTCCCATAGACAGCAAGGTTACTACCACTATCAAGGTCCAGAAATGTAGCAACGACATCATTAAAATAGTCCATGTGACATCAGTGGTTCAACCGTAATTTTATGAAGCTATGAGAATACTATTTGTGTGCAAAGAAAACAAAAATAATGACTTTATTCAATAATTCTTCTCCTCCTCATCCAGTCTGCTGTGGCTCTCCTCCATTTTGGAGAGTATCAACGACGCATGCGCGCACTTCCGCTTCGTGCAAACAACGCATGCGCATGGCACTGCTGCTTGGCACTGCTGTCAACACGGACATACGTCAGCATGCACATGCATTGTTTACACAAAAAGTGTTCTCGTAGCTTCATAAAATTACGTTGAACTACTGATGTCACATGGACTACTTTACTGATGTCCTTGCTACGTTTCTGGACCTTGATCGTGGTAGTAACCTTGCTGTCTACGGGAGAGTCAAAGAGCTCTCAGATTTCATCAAAAACATCTTAATTTGTGTTTTCCGAAGATAAACGAAGGTCTTACGGGTTTGGAATGACATGAGGGTGAGTAATTAATGACAGAACTTTCATTTTTGGGTGAACTATCCCTTTAAATATATTAATAAATAATGAACATAATCAATTAAAATTACTGACTGAAAACTGACGAAACTATTTTACAAAGTATTTATGAGGATTTTATATTTTATGCTTTGCTTACTGTATTTTGTTTGTTCATTGTCACTTCAGTAAGGATGTTACTTTGGTTACTGTGGATGTTACTTAAACCAGCCTAAGTGGTTTAAGTTGGTCTAGCGGGTCTCCCAGTCTGGACGAGCAACCAGCAGCGTAAAACCAGCAAAAAAGACCTGGTTTACTGTACACTGTTTTTCAGCATGGACATTAAATTGCTCACTAGGTTGTGGAAGAGAGTTAGGGCCAGATTTACTTACAGCTCGCACCAGCGCAAACCATCTTTTGGCGTTAAAATAGTACTGTCAGGATTTACTAAAAACGCGTAGTGAAGAATTAGCATGGACACAGTTGTGTTGAACCTTATTGAATATGCATGTGTCGGAGTTTCCCTTTCAGACGCAAAATTCTTGGGAGGAGAGTATTAAAATGAATCATGCAACGCGATTTACTAATGTTTTGCACTCGTCACATTACTGGTATTTGCGCCATTATTTAACGGCCAATGTCTTAAAGCAGGTGCTAATTTGCCCTGCTCTTGGTAGATTGCGCTGGTCATTATGGAAATGATCTGGCTCGTCTGTGTTCTTTAATGTGTGCATTGTCAGTAAATCACACGCAGAATTTTCCCTTCCCATCTGCGCTTTTATGGATTTTCACTCAAACGCTAATTTGCCCTGTTTAATAAATCTGGCCCTTAGTGTGTGAAAGATATCAGGCACTACAGATATCTTATAGTGTAAAGCAAAACTGGTCTGGGATTGTGGTGTCATGTGTTCGTGCAGATGCTTATCGTAGCAGATGCTGTCGGATGGCTTGACTGTGATGGGTTGCACAGCCGGCTCTCGGAAAACCCCAAAAATCAACATTGCGAGTCAGCACGTCTGCTGCGGCCACATGTGTTTCTTTCAACACGCTGTCTTGGGTACAGTCTGAATGCAAAGACTAGTCTAGTACGCCAAAGACCTGCTGCAGTCAGTCACATCTGGATGTCTTTGGATTAATGTGCGTCTGTATGTGTTAGACGTGATGTGTGTCGTGCTCATTGGGACAGAAGTTGAGATGTTTGCCTGACTGGAGGACTTTGTGGACGCAGTCTGTGACCCAGGTTTCCTGTCTAGAAAGAGCTGGGTGTTAAGGGGTATGATATCACCTCTCAGCTCTTATAGAAACATTAACACACGGAGGGCATTAAAAGGATGTGTGCCAGTCCTGGGAAATGTTGGGGAAATTCATTATTATGGTGGGCTACAGACCACCAGCACCATACTGAGACGCTATAATGGGAGCTCCCCTAGCATAACACCCTACATAATACAGATTCTCAGACTTGAAACTAGGAAAATATAGGAATAATTCTGTAATTATTAACTCACCCTCGTGTTATTCTAAACCCATATGACTTTCTGAACAGCATTTAATGCTGTCTTTTTTTCATTTAATACATTTAAGTTGTTATTTTATGTTTTTATTTTATTTTATTTATTTTATACATTTTTAGATCAAATAATCACCATTATTATTATTACTATTATTACTACTACTGCTACTACTACTACTACTACAACTACATTAATATAAATATCATATCAATTATTTTAAGTATATAAATAAGTATACATTATACTTATTAGCCTAAATTAGCCTATAAAGTAGCACATATGACTTGTACACTATATTTATGTCTTCCAAAGTAATATGTTAACTTTGTGTGAAGAACAGACCAAATTTGTAATTGTCTATGATAAACTTCCTCTTCATTTAACTGTTGACTGCTGCAACTAAATATTTGAGTCAGCGATGAATTCCAATTTTAAAAATCCTCATTTTCAGCAAACTGGTTTGGAACAGTGTTATTTTAGTCAGTGCTAAACTATTATATTTTTTGGTTATAATTTTATTTTTATATATTTTTTTTAATTTTGACTTTAAATGAGTACGTTTTAGCATTTTTGTTGCATTTTGAAAACGCTGCCTTGGCAAACAAGTTGAAACAAAATAAGTTTATTAATAAAATATATTAATTATTTTTTTTTAAAATACTGCATTTATTTATTTCATTTATCATTTCTTTTATTTCTAGTTACGAAAAGAGTTTTGTGGTTTTAGCTGAAAATGGTTTCTGATTTTGGTTTTAACTGTAGTTAGCTATAACCTTGGTTTGGAATAACAAAGTTGCACAAATAACGATAGAATTTTCATTTTTGGGTGAACTCATTAAGAAATGCATAACCAGGTAAAATAACTACCATTAGGTTAGGTGTGATTTTATAAGTGTGTGTGTGGATTCCCAACTTCTGACTTGTATTAATTCCACTTTAAACGTCCCTGGGCCGTTATTAGAGAACAAACGTTTAGAGAGACGAAAGTGCTAGCTGCACAAGCAAGGGTCCTAAAAAGGCAAAGAGGGTCCACAGAGTGATGCCTGGCTGGAGTGAAGAAACTCAAGCTCTTCAATTAAAGCATAAGACTAAACAGGAGAGAGAGTTATAGTGCGCTGGGGAAGGCAGCTGCGAGCGTGAACGCCAGCCAACACCTAGAAGGTTTTGAACGGGCGAGGAGGTGACACAGGGGGACGGTGAGTGAGAAATCACACTTGATGAACTGTAAGAGTCGGTAATGGATAGATATGTTGAGAAATCTGGAAAAGGAATATCTATAAATACAGTAAGAGCACCTGTGCCTCACAGGTATCCAGGTGTACCTGCTATGTTTAAGACACACCTCTCATGCCCTGTTACCCCGCTCTCAGAAAGGGTAGTTACCATAGGCTTGCGTCCTCTGTTGACATAAGTGCACACTGGGTTGTAGGCGCCCGTCCCGCACACATACAAGTGTGTCCTGTTCCACGGCTCGATCAGACGGATGAAATTACCGCACTCGCCCTGAGAGAGGAAACAATCACGGTAATTATTTTCACACATGTATGTGACAGACTGAACAAAAGAGCCATTAGACCAGACATTAAAAAAAACTGTGAAATTGTGGCTTTTAGTTCAAGTCTTTCAGCTACATATATGCTACATGCTACCGCTAAATGCTAATAAACTTTAGGCAGATATAAACATTTGAAAATTAGTCTTACACTTCTGGGAAAACAGAACAAAATTTTTGATGGCAGTATTTAGAGACTGTTTGTCCAAAAACAGGAACTGTAACAATGCCAGAAACGTACTTTGCTAGTATGCAAACACAGATGCTAATGTTTGACCAATGCAATCAGGTATACGGGTAGCTAGCTATAAACATGTCAGCATTTTAAATCATTACAAACTTAAACTTTGTTGCTCCACTTTCACTGTAGTTGACCTCAAAGACAAATTGGCTGTAGAAGATTTTGCAATATGATTGTTTATGATAATACTCACTATGACGCAGTTACCCTATTAATTTTGTTTTGATGCATATAGCCTTTCAAAATTCTGGGTTGTAAAGATTTTTAAAACATTTATTTGTTATAATTCTCTTATACTTATTTGATGAAAACTACAGTAAAAACAGTAATATTGTGAAATACTATTACAAATTAAAGTAACTGTTTTCTATTTGAATATATATTAAATATAATTTATTCCTGTTATGGCAAAGCTGAACTGCCAGCACCCATTAAGCTTCATGTCACATAATCCTTGAGAAATCATTCTAATATATTGATTTGCAGCTCAAGAAACATTCCTTATTATTATCATTGTTGAAAACAGTTGAGCCGCTTCATATTTCTCAGTATATTAAAAATATCATGTTTTTTAGTATATTAAAAACATAATGCGTTATGTCTTTATGTTTGTTGTTAATGCATTTCTTGCCCCAAAATTTTGGATTTCAGAGCTCAACAACATGCATTCATACAGTATCAATATACAGCTAATCATGGTTTTGTCTAGCTGTGATGAAAATGAAAGACTATCACCCATTTGAAAAAATGTATAACTTCCTGTTTTAATAGGAAAATCACAGGAAAGAAGCATCTGGTGATTTCCTAGGTTTTTAAACTCTGTACTGGCTTTTGTTTCAGCAACCTTATGTTCAATAGCTCAAAAAAGTCAAGTCCAAAATCCGAAATGTATCCCTAAAGCCCTAAATGAGGATTCATTTCACAGCAAGTGTATTCAACATTATTAATAATTCATGAGCTGTGGTTAAAACCCATCACATCCCACAACCAAACTGACACTAAGTACCATACCAGAGCACAACAAAACACCCCTAATGAAATGCACCCCACAGATGTGCAGATGATCAGGTGATGCACACAGTTTCTTTACCAGACCACTAAACCGCATGTCCAATGCCATATGTCCGCAAACCTAGGAATTTGACCGGTTCGAGTTCGTCTCACGCTGAATCTAGCATCTGCTTTCCTTTTCTGAATATCTACAAGTGTCTAATATCTAATTTTGTTTATGGTTTCTGACCAGGAAGGTTGAGGTTTGTAACACATATATTTGACCTCAGCACTACTCCTAAACCTGAGTATCTCACTTTCACTTTACATCAGCATATATTTTTTTGTTGAGCTTGAGGGTTGTAGATGCTGACCAAATGATTTTATATATGCTGTGTATTTGTAATGACATTTACAGCTTAAAATCCAAACCACAAACAGATGTCACATAGCCACAGAGTTTCATAAGTGAGAGCTGGCTGGAGCTATCGAGATGAGTTGAGATGTCTAAACAAAGATATCTTGCGAGCAAATGCGGACCAACTGTAAACTGACAAACGGGTTGTGTATATTGTTATAACACTGTCTGGAATAATTCTTGGAGGAATTAGATAACATTTAGCTCCAGTTCTCTAATTTGATACGCTGAGCGATTTTCAGGAGTGCTGTTCTCAGTTTTTCACGGCCTTCCAGATCAGAGTATGTGAGTGGAGTGGAAGCAAAGCAATTGAAAAGACAACACTCACGTTTGTGTCTTTGCCACTTAAAACACACTCTGTCTTCCTCTGCGGGGAAACAGGCCAGTGTATCTGAAAGAGAGCGTATGAGAGAGAAAGAGAGAGAAAGGTCAATCCCATTTGTCACAACAATGACACACTATCTCAGAAACTATCCCCTTTAACTCAACAACCTTTCACTGTAATGAGCTGAACTAGCCAGGGAATGTTCACCCTGAATTTTTATAAGTCCCCAGGGTTCCCCACATATCCAGGATTTAGTTTTATAGAATTCAATAGTCAGTTTCCTGCATTGCTGTGAGCTAATAAGTAAAAGCAACAGTGATAGAGGAATGACCCTTGGAGCCTACTGTGATTTAAGTTACTGAACCCAAAACAGAGTGAACATATAAATAAAAATAAAATGAAAAAAAGAAAGAAATAATAATAATAAAACAAAATAAAGTAAAATAAAATGAAATAAAGAAAAATAAAATAAAAAAATAAAATAAAGTAAAATTATATTAAATTAAGTAAAATTAAATTAAATAAACTGTAAAATAAATAAATAAATAAATAAATAAAAACAAACAGTAAAATATAGTATACAAAAACAAATAAATAAAAGTAAAAATAAACAAAATCAAAAACAAATGAAATACTAAACTGAAAACATATTCATAAATGATTAATTCATAAATCCTAAACAAATAAAAACCTGAAAAACAAAACGAAATAAATCTATCAACCTATCTATCCATCTATGTTGGAGGGAGGCAGATGGAGTAGTTCTTACTATGAGGGGTTCTCGGTTGATGTCGTGGAGGTCCAGGGACAGTATGTAGTCTTTGCTGCCCACATACATGCGGTCGTGATCCTCATCCATGCGCAAGATGCGATAGTCTGATGTGTTCAACAGGAAAGAGAAGTGATGGGCTGTATCTGTAGACCTCAGATCTGCAGGAAGAGAGAGAAAATTCAGGTCAATCAGCGAAAACAGACAAGCCATTTATTGCTATGACATTGTTTGTTTTAGAAAGATTTATACAGAGAGAAAGAGCGCTCCACTCCCAGTTTCATTCCATTTCCATAATTGCTTAAATACATATCATAAAAACATGGCAACTTGACAATAACATAATAGTTTTGGCCACAGTTCACAACAAAGAATACTCAATCTATTTCACCTTATGAGGTAATAGACGGTTTGTTATTGCAGGCACAAAACATGGCAACCGAATCTGTAATTATGTCTTCAGATTTTTCCAAACTTATCTTAGAGACACACAAACATAGTGAGGTCTGAGAGAGAAGAGAGAGAGAAAAAAACACTTCATCTCGTTTCCAAAGCAAAAAGGAAGTTATCAATAAATTAGACAAAAGATATATACACTGGGATTTCTACTATAGCAGCCCTGCTTTTCTTTGAAGGAATATGTAAGATATCACACTACCAGTCAAAAGTTTTTGAACAGTAAGATTTTAAATGAAGAAGTCTCTTTTGCTCACCAAGCCTGCATTTATTTGACCCAAAGTACAGCAAAAACAGTACAATGTTGATATATTTTTACTATTTAAAATAACTGTTTTCTACTGTAATATATTTTAAAATGTAATTTATTCCTGTGATCAAAGCTAAATTTTCAGTATCATTACTCCAGTACGATCCTTTAGAAATCATTCTAATATGCTGATTTGCTGTTCAAGAAACATTTTTTATTATTATTATTATCATCAATATTTAAAACAGTTGAGTACATTTTTTTCAGGATTCTTTGATGAATAGAAAGATCCAAAGATCAGCCTTTATCTGAAATAAAAAGCTTTTGTAACATTACACACTATACCATTCAAAAAGTTGGAGCCAGTATATTTTTTGGGGGGGGAAGCAATTTTAGAAATTAATACTTTTATTTAGCAAGAATGATTTAAATTGATCAAAAGTGATGATAAAAACATTTATAATGTTAAAAAAAAATCTATTTCAGATAAATGCTGTTCTTCTGAACTTTCTATTCATAAAAGATACATGAAAAAAATAGTGCTGTCAAACGATTAATCGCGATTAATCGCATCCCAAATAAAAGTTTTTGTTAAATAATATATGTGTGTATACTGTGTATATTTATTATGTATATATAAATACAAACACATGCATGTATATATTTAAGAAAAACATGTTATATTTATATATTAAATATATTTTTATATAATATAAATTATATGAATATAAATATAAACTTTTAAATACATGTAAATATTTTCAAAATATATACTGTATGCGTGTGTATTTATATATACAAAATAAATATATACAGAAGACACACATATATTGTGTAAACAAAAACTTTTATTTTGGATGCGATTAATCGCGATTAATCGTTTGACAGCCCTAGAAAAAAATTATACTCAGCTGTTTTCAACATAATAATAATAATAATAATAATAATAATAAATGCTTTTCGAGCATTTAAATCAGAATATTAGAATGATTTCTGAAGGATCGTGTGACTGAAGTAATGATGCTAAAAATTCAGCTTTGAAATCACAGGAATAAATTACATTTTAAAATACATTCAAATAGAAAACAGTTATTTTAAATAATAAAAATATTTCAAAGTTTTACTGTTTTTGCTGTACTTGGATCAAATAAATGCAGGCTCGGTGAGCAGAAGAGACTTCTTTAAAAAACATTACAAATCTTACTGTTCAAACTTTTGAATGGTAGTGTATATAAAAAGATACTATATTAACATTTTTGTGTAAATATTATAACATTTAGTAGCCTATATGAAAATTTATGGAGGGTGTAAAACAGTTAACAGACAGCAGTTAACCTGGTGTGGCACACAGGTCACCGAGGACAAGGAACACACACATATACATCTCTTCAGCGTGTCTGCCAGTCAACAAGTCAGGAATCACTCACTAGAGATAAAGATTCAAAATAAATTCTAATCTTAGTAATTTATCAAAACAAATCCGATGAAGAATTACCAGTTTATCTGCCTGACACAGGCCCTGAATTCACAAGCACAATACACTGTGATTAATCCCATTACCATTGCTCTGTTTGTATAGTTTGATTTAATATATCCACGAGGAGGGTTGTGTTTTGAGGTCAGGGCTTTGATTGACAGCTGTCACAACGATGTGTGTGAGCCTCCATCTGTGAGATTATTTGTGTTTCAGCTCAAGGCGGAACAATGAATCCATCATGTAAGCTGTGTGTGGATAGACATGAAGAGAGAGAAAGAGAGAAAGAAAGAGAGAAAGAGAGAAAGAAAGAAAGAAAGAAAGAAAGAAAGAAAGAAAGAAAGAAAGAAAGAAAAGTAGATTCCAAAAAAGTAGTTCCAGCTCCTCTCAGCACATCTTTCAGCATCTCCTGAACATCTGTTTGTTTTAGCAGGCCTTCTGACTGACCATCTGCTGGCTCAGACCTCACTCACACCAGTGTGTGTTTCCACTTAAGACACAGGTGAAGCTTTCACACACGAGACCATGAGCTCAATCTCACACTACATCACCATGATGCTGGGATGGGAGTGCTTGCTTAGTATAGTTTTATTCATGTTTGTCGCACAAACTGAGAGATATTAAATATTAATACCTAAAGAAGTAGCTCTAATAAATCAGGAAGCAAGACAGTACAGCCATTCTGTCCACCATAACACTTCGAAAGGATATTCACCA
This sequence comes from Tor tambroides, assembly GCA_021397915.2. NCBI lineage: Eukaryota > Metazoa > Chordata > Actinopteri > Cypriniformes > Cyprinidae > Tor > Tor tambroides. Next base: position 42,161 of record JAFVLL020033778.1, on the reverse strand, counting down.
CATGTATTCAATGATTTTTGCTGAGCCGTGCAGCAAATCCAGAAAGAAAAACACTAGTGTTTAAAGTCTGGAATGTTCTACTGGGAGTGGAAATGTAAGTTTACTATTGTAGGAATTCAAGTATGCACTGTGTCTCTGAATGCACAAAGCTCGCTTCAGCTCTAAGGGTTGGCATATGGTCGGACCTGACGAAACCAGAGTAAATACGGAGCGGAGACTGTGCATGCCAAAAACTAAATGTTACCCTTATCTCGCACTTCTCTTGTTCTCTCCATTGACTTTCAACCCCCAAACTCTCTCATTCCATCCTGTTCTCTCTCAAAAGACAGAGGGCCACCTGTGGAAACAAGACCAACTGTCTAAAGATCCCTGTACTCCAATACCAACAGCTCCACGTCTATCTTGGATCCATCCGGACACATGAGCCAACAGCTTCCTTGAGACAATATCAGACTCGAATCTACCTAGAAGCAATAAAAGACAGCGCTAAGATGCAATGCTAACAATATGATACTCTGACAAGTGGAACATACATAGTCCACACACAGTCCACACACACATAACGACTAAAAAAGTGCATATGTAATGAGATTAAGTAATTTTTGTATTGATAGTTTTTCAAATCTAAATGAGATATATTTCTATTCAACAATTCCCTCAACTTTAACGACCATCTTGGATGTTCATTAAGTAGCATACTAGGTAGGGCCCTATAGAATCCGTTTTATGTTTTCCCAAATTCTGTTTGATTTTTTTCCAAACTCAGTTTTTTCGGTTTAATTTTTCTGGATTTTCTGGATTCTGTTTTTTTTTCTGTTTTAATTTTTCAAGACTGTGTTTTAATAGTTAAATTAAAAAATACTAATCAAAAAGCATGTCTAATTAATTGAAATCATGAAACCTACACAATTTAACAGCAATTTATTAAAAGTAAAAAAAAAAAAAAAAACATTTCAAGGCCCCATGTGATACATACGTTTTCTCAAATTCAGTTTTATTTTTTACCAAATTCTGTGATTTCCATTAATTTTCTGAATTCCATTTTAATGGTTTCATTAAATTTTAATAATCAAAAGCATCTCTAATTAATTGATTTTATAAAGCATTTATTTACTATTATTTTATTTTATTTTATTTTATTTTATGTTATTTCTTCTTTTTTTTCAGAAATACTGTTTTTCTGGTAAACTAATTCTGGTAAATAATTTTCCTGGTAAATATTCCTTAAAAATAACATTTTATTAATAATTTTATTAATTGTAGTAGTACTATCATTACATTAAGTCATATATTTCAAAGTTTCTTCAAGTTAAACTGAATTTTTTTTTTTTGACAGGTTGCTGTGAAGACTTAAGTTTCTGTTTGTATATGATATGATGATCATTTTTCTCAAAAGAAATGGTAAAATGTTCACAAAGTGACTCTAAGAGCAATGCTAGAGATTATGTTTATGTGTTCATCTATTGTATAATCATATATTAAGGTGGCAGAGGCTGAAATCACTGTAAGCGTCACGCAAATTCCGTGGCATTCCACGCTATCCACCTTATTTTTTCCGTTAGAGAGGACACGGCCGTTTGTAAATTGAATGTGTCTGACTTCCAGTGTCATTCACTTCCAGTTATTTTTAGCTGTACAAAACAGCTCGTTTTGCTGCATAATATTGCAAATTGCTGTGTCTTACCATATTATTTTAATGTATTATCTTAATTATGAACACATTGTAGTGCAAGGAGTTTTACTGTTTACTGCACGCTCTTATTCTTCTTGTTATTTCCCTATGGCGGCTAATGAACTGGAAGTCTCGCACATTCACAGAAAACGGCTTACTTCCGCGTTGAAGAATAAGGTGGATACAGTAAATTCCATTTTTATGACTGGATTCCACGATTCCATCCATATTTTCTGCATCGTGGAAATCATAGGGCCCTAATACTAGGGCTGCATCTAAAATCACATCTTTCCCTAATATACAATATAGGCGAAGAACAGTATGTGAAAAGAGTAGTATTGTCCAAATTCACAGTATTTATAAAACAGTTGGCGAAAAGCACCTGAATGACTACTTCTGGCAAGTTTCTGAAGTGTGCATCCAATGGACACTTTACTATCCCATGAGGCCACAATTCATAGTTTGTGAATGATAGAGAAGCAATGCAACAGACTCTTGTAGATCACATGACAATAACAACATGGTGAACGCAGTACATCCAGATTACATTCATGCACATTCATACTGTATTCAAAGAAGTACCTACTCCGAGTGTATGCGATTTTGGACACAGCCTACAGTAGGTATTGGAACTGAGCTACTACTATGGTGTCTGATTTGGATTAAGCTGAAGACAGGTCAGACAGACTGATAAAACAGTAGAGGTGCTGAAATATTGCAAGAATAACCACAAAACTGGTCTTAATTAGATCTACAAGGCCAACGTCTACCAAAACCACAGCATTCTTTGATAGATCGATTTTCAAACATTAGGTGAAAGACCTGTGAAAATCCAGTCAAGTGGATCCAGATAAACCCTTGAGGAACACCATTACTTTGCGTAGTCTTAGTAGCTGACTACTGGGAGGTCTGTTTTACACATACACTGGAGACTTTGTCTTGAGAATGGCCCCTCTCTGCTTCGCCTCTGTAGCATGAAATGGCTTGTTGGAGGAAAACTAGAACTTGGTGTTGCTAACGAGTAAGTAACCTAACCCGTACTTGCACTTTTTAGCCTTTTTTTTTTTTTTTTTACAATTCCCACTCTGACGGATACATGCCCACTCTGTTTCTTTGCATGAGCAGTGTAGCAGGAAGAGACAGAGGGATATCCGTTCCCAAATACAGCTGCTATGTTCTGCTACTTCTCTTCTTCTACCTTCTCACATGGTCTTGTTCGCTTCCAATCAGCTGAAAACCTTCTCGTTTCCTTCACGCCATATGCTCTGGTAAACCCTAAGGTAGGTAATGCGACATGGTGGGAGTTTTGGTGTGGGTATGTGATCAGCTCTAATCCATGCTTGCTATACATGATGGTACCAAGATTTCCAGCACTGACCTCTTTCTTCCTGACTGGCTTTTCCAGTTGTTGGCCAAAAACAATTGCAGAGCATGCATGCTGGCTCAACACTGCTCCAAAACCCACAAAGGTACATGTTCCCATAGCATTACAATCATAAGCTGCTGGATAAAGTCACTTCCCATAGTTGCGTTTAGCAGTGGTCATTGTATTGAATAGAAGGCTACCAAGACTGTCCGACTACAGTACATTTGGATAGTTTTGTTTCTAGGACACTTTAGTTTCAGAAAGTGTGCTAGACATTAAAAAGTGAAAAACTATACACAATATTGTTCTAACAATGGCTAAACTTCATTCTCCATCAAGAAAACTGCTTTCTAACACACTTTCCACTGCTGAGAGATCCAAAGTTCACATATTCAAAGATTAAAAACTTTTTTTTGTTTTAGAAAGACAAAACAGCTGGTGAATAACATTAGCACGTAAGTGACTCATTTCTTCATCTATTGGTCAGCTGTTCACTTTGTGCCGCCAACTATGCTTAATTTTGGCTGCAAGAGCAGATATTACAAAGGGTCTCATCGTGTTTTGTTGACACCACCGTAAAACCGGGAAACACTTATCTTTGGATACAAACTTTACACAAAATGTCTTCATGTATTATTTGGAACACTTTTTCCGTAGGAGTATTTGTGAATTCTTTCGTCCTACATAAACCAACATTGCACAGTTTGAATGTTTTGATATATGCTTATTTACACATACACAGCATCATTAACTCCAGCATATTATCTGTATTTGGAGACACAAATGTCAAAAGTAAAAAATAAAACGATTATTATTATTATTATTATTATTATTATTACTATGACTCCCAGTACTACTACACCAACTACCACTACTAATATGACTAATATAATATAATATAATAACGTTAAAAAACTATAATATAACAATGTTAGAAAAATGTTAGAAAAACTAATTGTGACACTAAAAAAAAGATAATAGTTATTAACTTATATAATAATAATAATAATAAACTGCAAAAATGTTTGAAAAAAGTGATAAAAAATGATGGTCATCTAAAAATAGATAGATAAAATAATATAAAAATGTAAAATAAAAAATAAATAAATAAATATTAAGTAAAACAAGGAAAAGGAATAAAGTGGAGATGTCAATCAATGCGTCTCAAATCTCAAGTAAACAGGATGAATTTTGATTTCATTTTGACTTTCCTTCAATGTCAAAAATGTTATTTAAAGGGGACCTATTATGCAAAAATCACTTTTATAAGCTGTTTGAACACAGTTGTATGGCTGCAGTGTGTGAAAACAACCAGCCTATAATGTTAAAAATCCACCAACTCATTTTTTAATAAAACCAATAAATCATAAACCGTCTCTCCAAACGAGCTGTTTCAGATTCTCTCTCTGTGCGCGTCACTGAGGGGAAAAAGTCCCGCCCATTTGTGACGCTCTCTGTCCTGTTAACATAAACACAACTCTGAGTGAGAAACTGAGGTCCGCCATTACTGGAGATATATACAATGTCAGCACGAAAGAGGCTTTACAAGTGTTGTGTTTTGGGATGCACTAATGAACATAGGAGTCTCCATAAACTCCTCCCATCTGAGCCGAGGACACTGTGGTTAAATTTCATTTTCGAAGGAAATATCCCGGAAAAAATCGGTAACGTTTAGGAATCAATACCAACGCTTCGTGCGCGAACGTCAGCGGCAAAGTAAGTATCACGCATTTGTTTTCCAAATTGCTTTTCTGAAAGAGCTTCTTGGCACTCTGTAAGGCTAATTGCTAAAGCTATAATTGTGTCTGTGTGTTTTCTTTTCACTGATGCTGCCTTCAAGTGCTATCAGAATGATCGTGAATAGGAATGTGGTAGTTAAAAGTTGCATATGAAAGAAATGTGAGTCGATCGCTGTCGAGCTCATAATCAGAAGTGATACTTATAAAGTTAGTGATAGCATGAGACCAGCTATGTTGTTATTTTTATCGCGCTGTGCTCCCTGTCTGTTTAATTCATAAACACAAATTTATTATGCACAGTATCATCAGCTGACTGACTTTGAAACCGAGTAGTTTTCTGTAAAGATAACAGGCTTGTTCTAATAGTGGAATGTTTATTTGCAAAGGCTAGCACTGCTAATGCCAGCTGGAGCTCTTGAAGCTCCGCCCTCTTCTCCGGGAGCAACAGCTCACTCACATTTAAAGCTACATGCTCAAAACAGCGCGTTTTGGCTGATACCCTAAAAGTGGCAATTTTAACAAGCTGTACAAATTTATCTGTGGGGTATATTGAGCTAAAACTTCACATATACGCTCTGGGGACATCAAAGACTTATTTTACATCTTGTAAAAAGGGGCATAATAGGTCCCCTTTAAGTGTGGAAACGTATGTTCTAATAATAACAATCACTCAACAACATCACTATTTGTGAGTCCAGATTGCTAGCACTGCTATTGTCTTTATACAGCAAGAACTGACAGTCCATCCTGTGGCAGATTTCTCCAGTTTCAAATTTGGTTTAACGAAGGAGCCACTGCCAAGCTAAGTTCCTGTGCGAAATTCGGTCTGGCTCTGAGGAGAGGAGAGCGGCAAGAGGAGGAAGAGAGAGATGAGAGCGGTTTGGGATTTGCGTGAAACCATGTATGCAGGTGGTCCGCGGACAAAGCCAGAACCCACATCATCGCTCTTCACAGCGTATGCCGTATGACTGTGTACTGGCTCACTTGCTAGCACACACAAGTAGAAGTGACATACTCCAGACTCATGAAGTGATAATTACAGTATAAGAGGAGCAGGTGACACACAGAAAGCACTCAAATATAAATAACAGTTATATACATGCCATTCTTTGATGATGTGTATATAACTGTTATTTATCATCTTCCAGGACAAGATATACTCTTAATTGAACTATAACCAGCTTTAAAGTCTGTATAAAAATAATTAAAGTGGTATTTGGGTGAGCTTGTCCTATGCAAGTGTAAAAAAAAAAAAAAAATACCAGAAAAGTAGCCAAGACTAACAGCTACATTACTAAAAAATGAATCAAGAAGTCTGGCAATAATGTTACTGTTTTATTAATGAGACTGGCTCGTACATTGAGTAGACAGCTGTGTTTAAGAGTCTTGCTTAGCAGCCATTAAAATTCAGAAGTTTTAACACATTCTTTTTTTATTTTTTTAAATAATGTCTTTGCTTTGCCCAAAATGTCACTTTGCACTGAAATTTATGGTGTGAACTTGTGCTTTCTTTGCTAAAGCTTGACAACCACCAAACACCTGCTATATATACTGTACGTCTACTTAAATTGTGTAACATGAGTATGATTAGTAAATTATGAGGAGGAGATGAAGGCCAAATAAAGGGGATATTTGAGAAAGGCAATGTAGAATGGCTATGTGAAGGTAAGGGTAGCAGTTCCTAACTTCCCACCAAAAAAAAAATCTGGGAAAAAAAAAATTAAAAAAATAAAAAATAAAAAAATGGGTAAAGCAATTTTCACTCAGAAATTGCTAGTAAATTTCACAAATAATTACAAAGAAACGGCAATTAACACACTTAATTAAATGTGACATTTTGAAGTTAAATAACTGAAATAAATATATATATATATATATATATATATATATATATATTTTTTTTTTTTTTTTCAACAGCTGAATTTTAGCTGAATTTTAATTGTCATAATTACTTTAGCTGTTCACGCCATATATCAAAAATGCCAACTCCAAATTTTAGTAGATAATAATTAACAATTTAAAAATTTGAAAATAATAATCATAACTATATGTCATCATTTACTCACCCTCATGTCATTCCAAACCCATATAAGTTTATTTCTTCTGCTGAACACAAAAGAAGATATTTTGAATAATGTTCATAACCAAACAGTTTTGACTTCCATTGTATTTTTGTTCATTTTGTTCATGGGAACCAAAACTATCTTTTCAAAATATCTTCTTTTGGATTCCACAGAAGAAAGAAAGTCAGTCATATACATCTGGAATGATATGAGTAAATAAATGATGGCAGAATTTTCATTTTTGGTCAGACTATCCCTTTAAGGCCTTTAAAGTTGTATACTGTATCATCATGTGACCCTCATCGATGCCCGTCCATGTAGAACAGCTTGCCTTGTGTCTGCATGTGGTAAAGTGGGCAGAGCTGCACACACACACACACACACACACAGATGGCAGCAGTCCAACCCAATGCATGCCGCAGTGCACTTGTGTTATTGTTCTGACAACTCACACATGCTGATTTCCTGTAAGACTCAGATAAAAGCTCACAGAGAGCAGAGAGATAGAAAGCTGTATTTATCCCTAATATGTTCCAGACGGATATTGCACCTGATTCATATCTAAAGTTCTGGAAGCCTGGTTGTATATGAGGTAAGCGGCATCTTTATCAGCTCACAGTACAGTTTCATTTATCCTGACGCTATGGCATCTTTTTGTGTCATAAATTAATACACCCTTGTTTCTCAGCCTCTCTCTCTCTCTCTCTCTCTCTCTCACACACACACACACACACACACATCCACAGACAGAGTTTTTCTTGGCCTCCAGGATCAAAAGATGATACAACGGTGAAGGAATGCTTCTAAAACTACTGGAAAGTAGGTCTAGCATACTCTTGCTGTTTAGTTTGGACCTGTTTTAATCACAGCTGAGAGCAACAGAAAGGCCATTATAGAACACAACAAGTGTGGAGTGGAATAAAACAGAACTGTTTAAAGAAAGGATGTGAGAAAGTTGCTGAAAGTTTTAGTTTAAACACATTTCTCCCTATATATTCTGGCACAAAGAATTAAATATTTAAAAAAAAAAAAAAAAAAAAAAAGATAAGTTGCTTGTAAAATGCATTGAAAACTTTTTGAATAAAATAAAATAAAATAAAATCTCATTTAGCCAGAGTCATTATGGAGGTTATATGGCCTAACAGAATGCCATGCACCCCAGTTTTCATCTGTGTGACCTTATAAATCGGCAGCATTTAGAAGGTGTGCAATTCTTTTGCACTTTAAAATGCACATATGTTTTGAGGTGTTTTCAGGTACACTCTGTTTCTTTGCTGGTGATGTAATGAGCACATCTAATAAACTACATCTGCTGATGTCTTTAGACCCACAGACTGAACCCACAGTCATTGTATGTTTCACATAATTTCTGTTTCAGGATCATTTAAAAATGTTTGCACCCATCATCATGCATCACCACCTCCGACCCAAACTCCCATCATGCAGTCTGCGTTTTTCCATTCTCAAAGATATAATTATCACCCTGTGATTGTGGGCATCCGTGTGTGTACAAGACTGATCAACAAACAATAAAAAGGCAACCATTTGTTACAGAAAAAATATACATGCTTTTAAACATTTTGAAAGATCAGAAATACAGTTAGGTCCATATATATATATTTGGACACGGGCACAATTTTTATTATTTTAGCTGTTGACCAAAACATATTCAAGTTACAGTTATATAATGAATATGGGCTTAAAGTGCACACACAGTTTTAATTTAAGGGTATTCTCATCAAAATTGGAGGAAAGATTAAGAAATTACGGAATAGATTAAGGAATAAAAATCAAAAAAATATTCAAAATATTAATAAACTATACTAGTATCTCAATGACACTAAAACAACACTGCTAATACCTGACAGATATTACTGAATCGTCCGGAGGAACCACATCTGTCTTTGTGCCAGTCCTTAAACATCTTTAACCAACTTTTCTTCAAAATGTTGCAGCCCTGAATGAGAAAACTGACTATGGAAAATAGTTTATGAAGCAGTCTATCCTAAATCCTACTATACCACCCCTTGTGGCAACAGCAAGAATACAACTCATAATACAACACAAAAACACATGAAATTGAGCTTGCATGGCTAGAAGCATTTGTAAACAGGCATATCAAAAACATAGGCATTATAACCCAAATTTAAACCACTTCCTTCTCCTGTTTGATATTAAAGATGAAATGAATGGCAGGTGAAATCAATGAAAGCGTCACTGGTGTTTAAAACTGCACATCTGATGGAAAATCCATTTCCTACAGGAAGAGCCTGAATGTCAATAAACCACAGATAGTTTCATGTCTCAGTGCACGGTATCTGTTAAGAAGCCTGAATTGAGAGGGAGAGAGACAGCTTGCTTTGAATTAGACACATCTGTGAAAACATAGCTCTCTATCACCACAGACATGTTTTATTAACAAGCGTTCTCTCAACAGCGATCAATCTGGGGCGTCTGCCTCTCACACGCGTTGCCCTCACATGCCCTGACCTCAGGAGGGTGGGCCGCCTCGGCTGTCCAGGGATCAAGTGTATGCTAGAAAGAGACCACCTTTATGATTGACACAATATTGCCCAAAACAGACTGAACGGATCACCGCAGACAGCGTTTGATATTGTCTGAGAAGGGTGAATCAGAAAGAATCTGAACAGCTGTTATTTTCAGCACTCTCTTGTCTTTCTCAATCATAGAGAAATACTCATTCCCGCCAATGTAAATACATCATGCTCACAGCGCCAGGGCTTAAGTCGCGAGGCAGCAGCAGCAAAGACTGCTTGAGCTCCAGATTAATCCAGGATTAGCCCTGAGGTCAGAGTCACTGGCCTCGACCTGAGAAGAATCAGGAAGCAGGGATTGCAGAAACAAAGTGGCATTACTGCAAGGAATCCCAATGAGGATTCCAAGTGAAAAATTAAATAGAAAAAGGGAAAGTGTACTATACTGTACAAAGTCAAGATTTAGAAGTCAGCAGGGATCAGTAAGACTTTTATCTTTTTAAAGAATACATGTTAGGGGTGTAACGGTACACGTATTCGTACCGAAAATTTACAGGTATGGGTATTTCCGTTAGGTACGCATGTGTACCGAACAAATACAGCATTGTTTAACCACTGCACGAGTGGAACTTCATTGGAAACTTCCAGTTTTATATATTGTTACTTTTGATAAGAAACAAAGTCTCATCTTTCAAATTATGTCCATCTTTTTTAGGAAATTAAATGCCGCTTTTACGCTCTTTTTTGTGATTGTTTATTATTGTAGAAAAAAGCCAACAAACCTGGCCTACAATAACTATATACAAGCCAGGGTTTGCCTTAAAAAAAAAAAAAAAAAAAAAAATTATAGGGGTGACATGCCACATTTATAAACACCGGGAATACCAACTTTTTTTCTTTTTCTTTTTTATTAAAGATTTATTTTTGCCTTTTATTTTGATAGGACAGATCAGAGCTGACAGGAAGTGAAGTTGGAGAGAGAGGGGGTGGGATCAGGAAAGGTCCTTGAGTAGGGATACGAACTTGGGATGCCCGTAGCGCAACGGCGATGTATGTCCGTGCACAAGGCTATCGGTGCCGACGAATACCAACTATTTTTCACTGTATTTTGTCTATCGAGTTATTGCGTTGACGCTCTTTGATGTGCTGCAACAGATCGCTGTATAAACAGCTCAGTTCAAACGGCAAAACGGAGCATGCGTGACCGTGATCATCCCTTCCACTTTACTACTTTTAATGCAAAATAAACATGAATGAACATCTCATGCCTCATGCAATCGCTTAATCGGTGTTTCAGTTGTGGAAAAACGTCAATAAAATAGCTTGCAAACAAAATGTCACGTAGCATTTCATTTACCTCAGGCAAGTCAGTGTCCACAGCTCCCTATAGTTTAGAGCATAAGCTGAGGTAGTTTTTTATCCCTAAGAAAATTTTAAATATAACTGAATTTATTTAAAGAAAGAGCAATTTGTTAAGTAAAGCACTGTTTAATTTTTTTTTTAAATCTGAAACCATACCGAACCATGATGTCAAAACCGAGGTACGTACCGAACCGTCATGTTTGTGTACCGTTACACAACTAATACATGTGTTCAGCAAGGCTGCATTTAATTGATCAAAAATGTCTTTACTGTCATTTATAAATGTTACAAAACATTTCTATTTTAAATAATTGCTGTTCTGTTGAACTTTCTATCAAAAAATCCTGAAAAAGATAAGAATATTTCAAATATTAAAATATGCAAAAAACCCTGATAACAATAAGAAATATTTTTTGAACAGCAAATCAGCATATTAGCATGATTTCTGAAGGATCATGTGACACTGAAGACTGGAGTAATGATGCTAAAAATTGAGCTTTACCATCACAGGAATAAATTACATTTTAAAATATATTCAAATAGAAAACAGTCAAATAGCAATAATATTTCACAAAATGACTTTTTTTTCCTGTATTTTTGATCAAATAAACGCCTTGGTGAGCAAAAAAGACTTCTTTCAAAAACATTACATTCAAGAAGTAAATCTTTAACCCCAAACATTTTAACAGTAGTGTATATTCAAAAGAGCAAAATATACTCACATAGTTTTTACAGAATATACATTATTTCAAATTCAGCAGCTGTTTTAAATCGGTGCCTAATAGTTAAGTAAATAATATTCTTAACTGATGATAATTTGAGATTCAGGCTGCAAATGAACTTACTATGAACATAGTAGTTCGACTGCCTTTTTTTGGTCTTCTGAGACTACAGCCACCCTTATTTCGTTTACACACTGCCAAAAGCCATATACACTTTCATCGTATCAGTAAGAAGGTGGTGTTTGACTTGGCCTGGACCGGTAGGAAGTTCAAATTCAGCAAAAATGTTCCACTTCACTGACGCTTGTTATTATTAAAGAACAGAGTTTTGAAGACGGCGCTGGAAGGGTTGAGCCTCAATAAGCTCTCAAAACAAAAACGTGAGGAAAGGGTTTGATTTCATTTGATGTACTTTTTCCATTCAGGTGTCCAATGTGACATTCTAATATAGTTTTGAATGTGACAAGAGAGTCCAGGGAAGTTTTGCACTTATGAGAAGAACAGATGTCCCGTACTAAAACGGCCTCCCAAAAAGGCAGAATTGCTACATCATCCTTGAAACGAAAACAATGCCCTCCTTAAATAAACAGAAGTGCTAAAAAAGACCTGGGGAAACGGGAACGGAGGAGAAGCGCTTCGTCAGGGACACAGAAGGATTTTCAAAGCTCTGAACGACTGAGATTAGCAGGTTTTCCCAAAGAGTTCCTGTCTGTATCCTGAGACATGTCGATGACTAATTTACAGTCATGGACATGCAGGAAGGTGATCTCTGTTGCCCTGGAGGTGATAGGAAATGGCCTACATACACCCTGGTGAGAGCATCAGAATCACAACAGAGGTGAAGGGGTCATGATACGGCAGAGGTGGCCGTGGAATTGTTCCTCCGTTTCCTCTGAGACAGACGGAAAGGAATGCCAAAATTGACAGAAGCCATTATGAATGATCTCTATCCTTCGGTTTACCGCGCGCTGTGGGTTCTCTGTAGCGCTGTCTCAGTGCTTGTCACTCCAACATATGGGACCTGAAGCGTTTGTCGCTTTTGTAAATGGAAAAGATTACATATAGAAGTGACTCTTTTCACATTGTGCATCCTATAAGGCCTAAAAGAGCCAACGCAAGAGAGAAAGGTAGCATTGGTGTTACATTTGGCAGACGCTTTGGATGCGATCTGGGCTGCATATGTTCCGTTTCCCAGGCCAGACAGGAAGGAAGCGGGATTAGGATTGAGTCAACACGTTCATCTATTTCGCCCAGTCGTTCTTCCTCTCCGTTTACGCAAGCACTCATCTAAGAGGGAGGCGATTAGCTGCAGACAAACAGCATCACGGTTTGGTGCGCCACACGTTCACCCGGCACCCCACACGCACTCTCCCGTGGGAAGAAAATGGCAGATGGTTAACCCTTTGAGGACAGGTTCTGTCACCACAGGAGGGGCCTTATTCTGAGGGAGAGGTCCCTGCTGATGAGCCTTGTAAAATGACCAGCTCAAATACTCTAAGAATTGCCTGTGTTAACTTGCTTCAAGAAAGGGCGAGACTGATGCAAGACCTGTCCAATGAGGGAGGGAAAAATTATATCAATTTATGCTATAAATTTCTTTTACAGTCACATTTTTTCATCTAGTTCACCTAAAAATGAAAATGTTGTCTTTTTTTATTTATGTCCTCAATGTTTGCTTTTCACAACATAAAAATAACATACAATGTTTCTTTCCATACAATAAAAAGTGAATAGATGTTGGCCATTTAAAAGCCAGAAGTTCTCAACATTCAACCATTTCTATAAAATAAAAAATAAAATGTATTAACAGATAAAATAATTAATAGAAATTTATTTTTTTAAAAAACATCATAAAGCCAAAAAATTCTAAAGTAAAACAATGAATTTAAATAAATAAATAAATAAATGTGAAAAACAAAAATACATAAAAAAAAAATTCAAATAAATAAATGCATGAAAATAAATGAATTAATAAATAAATACACTAAATTAAATAAAAAATAAAATGGATTTAAATAAAATAAATAAATAAAAATGAATTCAAGATCCATTCCAGAACTGAGTGCAAATAAAACAAAAGTGCATGAATACTGCACATAAAACATATTTCCACACAAAAAGTGGTTGTCACTCTCACTCATGAGAAGACGGCTGAACTTCCAACTCCAAAACCCAATTATAATCAGCAAGCCTGTATTAAACACTCTTTTTTGAGGGAGAGCAGAGCAGAGCCTGAAAGAAACACCGAAAAGAGAACCATTTAAATTACAGGTATGGAAAAATTCAGCCCTATGAATAGTTTACAGTACTGCAGGCAAATGAGGTAACCATGCAATCAGACCTGGCTTGGAAGGTAACTGTCAGATGATTTACAACCCAAACCTTGCCAACTTCAAGACACAATGTTGAACAAATACTTCTGCGTATAAGAAATGATGTGTTGCTCTAAGGGTCCACCCTCAGGAAGAGAGCTTGCTGGATCATCTAGGAAAGAGAGTGCATGACATCTTGAAACGTTCTTCTGAGTACCATCAGTTCATAATGTACACTATGTAGGGTGGAATGAGTAATGAGCAATTTAACATTTATAAACTTAAATAAAACAATATTTGAAACTCATAAAAAGTCATTGAGTGAACGTAATGTCAGTTAGCAGCTGTACGGCATATCGATCCAGGTGATTCATTCACTAGAACATGAAGACTCATTTGTCTTGGTTTAAATAACAGCCAAAATGCATTTGTAGAAAGTCATTACAGAGTGCTACAATTCACTTTCCTGTTGTTTTAAATCCAGCTGGGTGGTTGAAGAGTCATTCCAGGTTTTTAAAGGGCTGGCTTGATCAATGATGTGTAAGGAACAAGTGCATGACATTTTTTGATTTATCGATACAATTCCCCAGAGCTTAAACTGGACTTGTTGAACTCGTTTTATGTTCTCACCCAGAAACTCTGAATTGATATTGATTTACCATGGTGCTACACCATCAATTAAGGGGCTTATGTTTTCTTTTTTCATAATGATCAATATAAGACCTTTAGCTTGCTTATAAGTCAGCCAGGTAAGTCCATTAGTGTACTACAACCAGCTATGGTGGAAGTAAGGAAATGTTTCACAATATATTTTCTCAGCTAAAAAATACCCACATGAAATTCAATGCTGGTTTATGCTGGTCCAGCTGGTGGACCATTGCCAAAAATGTTAGTTAACCACCACAGTCTTTCTGATTAATCTGGTTGACCCAGGTTAATGCTGTGGGAACAAAGATTTGTCGCAGCAGACAGAGTCTTTGTAAAAATCCCAGCAATGACATACTCCATGCGAGTCTCTCGTTGTGCTTTAGATGCACAAAGCATCCCGATTAGCTTCCAGCAGGAGGGAGGTCGTAGGGTTATCATAGCAATGCGTTCATACATCCAGTAGAAAGCGAGGGTCACAGGCTGTCCAACCTTGTCCAGTGATAGCACACCCACACTTAAACCTCATCATCTTCCACCGCTGTCTGCTGCAGATAAACAGGCTCCATCTTTAACTTTACACTTTAGCTCTAGATAACACTGCATCAACCAGAATACACTGTGCTGCTATCAATGCAAGTGCCAAACAAAACCAGAGAAAAATGAGAGGATTACTATGAGACCATGATGTTAAAATTGTATTATTATGCCCTTGGTGGTCCCCTCAACCTGACCAAATTCATCTCTGACACAGTTTGCTGTTGGCATAATGGACTCTTGCATGAGCTGACTGATACGAAAGAGGATTTGCCAGTTGCTATTGATTTTCTAAAGAGAAATGCAATACAAAAAGCAATACTCTTGATTTCCACAGGCCAGTAAACATGAGTGGATTGCTGTTGTTTGCTGAGGATTGTATTTTAACAGCAACAGAAATACACTTTCAGTATATTATTATTTCAAAATATGAGCTTAGAATCAGAAAAGCAAAAATGCATAAACCCACACACAAAATGAAATGCATAAAACATACATGCTCTTATTTGTAAGGTGGCATCTCTGCACTCATATGTGAGCAATATAATCTTCTTTATCCTTAAACTAAAACCCAAAGACCTGTTGCTTGGACTAAAAATCATTCCAGCATAAAACCTGATCTCTGCATGTACGCCTCTCACATTTTTTTTTAAATATCTTGTGCTTTTCCAGGAAAGTTTGGATGGGTACATGCTCCAAATACACTAAAAATCCAAGGCCCACACTATAGCATATGTTTTTATGAGGATTTCAGGATTTCTCATGAAGTTTAACCACAATTGCAGCAGCCCATGTGGATGAACTTCACAAAACATGTCCAGGTCATTTAACCACAAAATCGAAATAACAAAAGGTGTTTGGCTTACAGAAAATCCCTTAGTTATGAAAATAATGTCACAATGCAAAAGTTTTGCCAAAAAAAAAAAATTTACAAAGAGGACATTTTTTTTGCACTCATGGTAATGAGAATTTAGTTTAAAACTGGGGAAAAACGCAGTGAAAAAAATATTTTGACCCAGAAATGTTCTTGATCAGTTCACATGCACATCCCTTTCATGATAAAACTATTCTACACTAGATTTCTGTGTCTTACATGATACTTTTTTACGGTCCAGTGAGATTTGGATCCCTAATAAGCCCCATTCCTCCCACAGAAGTGCACTTACAGGTCTGTTCTCAAGAGAGGGAAGCTGAGAAGAGAGAGCTCTCATCCATCATCAGAGGTTTGCCCGGATTAACCAGGCCTCATAACTTCCTAGTGCCGAACAGTGGTGTAAACCTTCCCTCCCTGCCTTTTATCATCCGAATCCCAACCATCCATTCTCCGTATCAGTCATTAGGAGTAGCCTTGGGTTGACCTCACACTTCCAATTAATAACAAAAGAATAAGTCAACACCGCTTTCTTCAAGTGCATGCATAGACAAGTGGTTTCATGCAGATCTAATCTATTACCCAAGGTGCAAAGGGAATAGAATGGTAGTTACTGTATGAAAAACAGGACAGAAAGGAACATGTAGGAGGACAGGGTGTCCGAATAAAAAATACAGTTCCCTGGACTCATTACAGGAACACAAAACTGGAAGCCTACTGTACAAGCTCAAAAAAGCAAGACAGCAATTCAGCATTCATTTTTAAAGATTTCCTCTCCAGTATAGAGATTCTGAATCAAGGTTGCATTTCTTTGATCAAAAGCACAGTAAAAACAACCATATTGAATAATATTATTACAGTTTTAAATACCTGCTTTTTACTTAATATATTTTAAAATGCAATTTATTCCTGTGAATTTTCAGCTGAATTTTCAGCATCATTACTCCAGTCTTCAGTGTCACGTGATCATTCAGAAATAATTTTAATTATTTAATGATTTGCCGCTCAAGAAAATGTGAATGTCTTTGTCACTTTTGATCAAAGTAATACATTTTCAATTTTTTATAAAATGGAAAACTTAAGCCCAAATGTTGTGCTAATATTGTAATATCAGCCTGATTTAAATATCACCCTAATATTAGCCAAATCAGACCAATAGTATTCTTCAATTTCAAGTTCCTCCTGTCCACCACCAACTTATTTATTAATTTCTTGCAACTATATATTTAAAATATGAATGCACTGAATTCAACCTTCCCCCTCCAGCAGCAAAAATTATTGTATTATTATATTAGTTATATTATAATAATTTATTTGATAGAGAAGATTAAATATTCCAGGACACTTATATAGTAAAAATAAAAAGCCTTTAATTAACTGGGCAAAATCATTAAAACAGTTAAAAGTGTAGATCCTAATCTATATAATAATTTATTTATTTATTTAAACTTTTAAACTATATATTTAAAATTTGAACCCACTGAATTCAACTTTCCGCCTCCAGGAACATCCAGCCACAGTCGGGACTGTCAGAATATCAGGCCCAGAATATCCCCCTCAACTCATAAACCTCCAGGCCCTGAGGCTCAGGTCTCACACATTTGGGATGAAAGATAAACAGCGAGGGGAAAGAGTGACAGTCTAATAAATTAGCACCCATCTTAGAAGCTCGTTTATCTTTACCATCTCTCCCCTACCAGCCATCTCAACCCTCACAAAGCCTCCAACCTGTCAGAGCTCATTCCAGTTCTGTATGATTGACAGATGAAACACCCAATCACGCTTGACTGGCAGGCAGGACATCCTAAACCATGACCTAACGGTTGACCTCTCATCTCTAGAAGTCAGGTTGCTAGATGGCCGTAAGATGAAGACATGAGATACTGCTGTCTTTCCCCCACATATTCTGAGTTAGCGTCTCGGTTAACAGATAACCATGTGAATTTTTCCTCCAAGCTAACCATCTCTAGGGTCTTAGCTTCATACTACACCTAGGTGATCGTCTTAAAAGGAAACCATCATCAAGAAGTCAGTATGTGGTAAAATAAAAACAACCAATCAGAGGCATCGTAATAAAAGCGAACTATGCTATATAATGAAGTACCTATGCCTAAGAATCTCCAAAGCCCATTGAGTTCCAGTGGAGTGGAAAATGAGCGTTGTTCCTAAATCTTGGAGGCAAAGATCTCTCTATCTGGGTCTCTGGTCACGGTTGAGCAAGATCAAGTGAAGAAGAACCTCCCTTTTTCTCACACTCCTTTGTGGCTCCAAGTTTTTGCGAATTAAGCATAAAATAAGCGTAACCGGCTCCATTGAGAATGCCCTCTTGTCCAGCGAAGGAGATTAATGAAATTCCCACACAGTGCCAAAGCGAACAAATACCTAGCGTCGCTGAGTTAGCCATTAATATGGCTTGTTATTGTTGGCTTCATTTTTACAACAAAACAGCGAAACCCTCATAAAAGCTCATAAATTTCCATCACAACAGTAATATTGAGAGGCCACG
This sequence comes from Tor tambroides, assembly GCA_021397915.2. Taxonomy (NCBI): domain Eukaryota; kingdom Metazoa; phylum Chordata; class Actinopteri; order Cypriniformes; family Cyprinidae; genus Tor; species Tor tambroides. The sequence goes on along the minus strand of JAFVLL020033778.1, from coordinate 23,871 downwards.
TCGAGGTAATTTCTCTGATTACTGTCAAACTGATTACTGTTAGACTAAATCTGAATACGTTTCTAATAACGGCCATCTACTGCAACTGAAAGCTAACCAAATTTGACTTGAAATTAGCAAGTTGTGGAGTAACGTTTGGTGTACAAAACCCCAAATCTCCCAAGTAATTTTCTATCGCAATATCAGCAAAGCTACCTGCAGCGTTGGCATGTAATCTGTCTTACTCTTTTAATGTAACTTCTTGGCTACATCCAAAATTCAAAAACGTTTCTAATAATGGTCATCTATTTCAACTGAAAACTAACCAAATTTGACTTGAAATTAGCAGTTTGCGAAGTAACTTTTTTTGTGCATAAAACCCCAAATCTCCCAAGTAATTTCCTATCGCAATATCAGCAAATCTACCTGCAGCGTTGGCACGTAATCTATCTTACTCTTTTCATGTTAACATCTCGGCTACATCCTTCAGTCAAGATAACAGAGCTCAAAGTGGAAGCTTCTCTTTCTCTGGGTAATATGCTAATCTGATTTGGGAACGAGCCAATGATGTTTTCCTACATGTTTGTTGTGTTTCACTAGACTTTTCTTCTGCAGCTTATCCAGAGATAACAGCGCGCTAAAACAGAGTAAAAGAGAGAGACCGCCGAGGTGCCACCCCATGATGTTCAGCAGAAAACATTTTAATTGCTTTAGCAATTAAGCAAGACGAGTCAAAAACCGAGCATGCCTGAAAATTCCCACAGCAAGACGTTAATCTGCCTCCTCGGGCAAAACTGTTCCTCAATGGAACAAGCAGACAGTGAGAGGAGGTGGTGTTTGGTTTTCTAAGAGAGAAGAGAAATGAAAGAAATAAAGAGAAAATAGGAGATAACAGGAGTTCTGTGTTAATTTTCATCAAAAAGTTAAAAATATGTACAAATATGTGTAATCCCACTGTGTTTATATATTCAAGCATTTTAATTTAAGACCATAAAGTTTAATTGAATCTATTCAGCCAACCAAGAAAAAAAAAAATGGCTTTACGTACAGAGTTTCTAAAGGTTATTCAGCTATTCTATAAAAGCTCAAATATGCAAACTGTAACATTTCTGCATATCCATGTACAGTAAAAGCTAGAAAGGAATGACATAAAGAGGAGACGTCCACCAAACAACTATGAAGATATCCCAGTTGCTGTTGTGCACTGGTGCTCTTTGCATGTGTGCTAAATCTGAGAATGAACACACACACCACACACACACACACACACACACACACACACACACAATCTGGGTGGTACATTAGAGCGAGGGGAATGGTATCAGTCTCCAACATCTTGTTCGGCAGATTACAGCACAAAGCATTTCATTAAAGGGATTACATCGTAATTCAATCCTCCATGGATTCACAGCAAGCTTGGGCTTATGGATCGTGAAGAGTCTTTTGATTGAACATCCCTGAAGCATGTTTTCCTTTAGCCTACATAAATATGAAACACATAAGTACAGTAAGACAATTTGGGCTTGTTCCTTTACAAGCTTTCCTTGGAGACAACATAAAAAAAAAAATCTAAAATGATTGTTTACTTAATAAATTCCCATGTCTTAATGTGCTTAATTAGTCTCAAAATGCAATAACTTTCTCATACTTTTCTTTCCAGTTTAATGTTACCAAGGCTTCAATGGCTTCCATAACTGATTAACATAAAACAGCATCCAAAAACAATTTTCCTTCGCTCAAAAGTATTTCAAAGGAAAATGAGCATGTTCAATTGATTTTATGGATTTGATCTGGAATTGACTGGATCACAAAAAGCTCATCACAGAGGAAGAGCTAAAAATTATTTGTGACAGCAGCCAAAAAGAAGTAATTTCAGTCATTTTTTGCTTTAAAAAAAATCAATAATAAAAATAATATTCAGAAGTTCAATGCAATCAAATACTCTGTAGAATGAGATGTAATTAAAACCTAATAGCTACTAAGAAGTAATTTTAAAAAAGAAAATATGACCATGTTTCATTATGAAACATATCAAAGCAATCCACTGTACTTTGGCTTTGTAAATTATGTTAAAATAACACTCACATCCTTCAGAATATGTGCGATATCACTGAATATCTATATCCTTAATCTTAGTATCATTTTCATTTGTAATGGCCTCTTCTCAGGAGCCAGTTCATCACACAATATATTATTTTCATCTGCTATATTTTCAGTGAAAATGAATCTCATCTACTGAGAGACTTCACACTGGCTATGGGAGAAAACGGTCTTGTTCAAAGCAAAATAATAAACGTGTGAACTCTAAATCAAGTTGGACTCCACCTGGGAACGGAACTCTAGTCCAAAACCGACTCTCTGTTTCTGCATAGAGCCGAGCCATTATAAGCACAACTGGAAATAATACAATCACCTACAGAGAGACGTAGCGAGAGAAACAAATTGAAGTCTATGTTGAGAAGTGTATGAGTCTGAGATGACAAGTTTTAAACACATCATATTTTCCAGCGGTTTCCTTGACCGCCGGTTTGACAGTCATACTTGATGTGATGACCATTAAACAGTACTGGACTTGCGTGCCCTCTTAACCGTGGCTTGTCAAAACTAAGAAGCGAATCATAGAAGAGGTCGTCCATCTTGCTGCACTTGAAGTTTCCAGCAATTAATTCTGTCACATAGAGTAAAGAGCGGTGAAGACCTTGGCTACAGTGGAACAGCCACAAGATCAGTGCTTTTTCCCGCATTCTAATGAAATGCCATAAATCAAAACAGATGAAGGCTGTTAAAGTCACCTCGCAGTTCTTAGACGTCAATGGCTGATGCCAGCACTTTAACTTGTTAATTTTTTCCAAGCCTGAACTGGGACCACTTTGGCAATGCAAGCTGGCACAAAACCTTGAAAGGGGGTGACGCTGGTCTGTCACAACTGGACAAATGTGTCCAGATATAGAGCAGGTTTGGGCTTCATGTAAGAGATTTAGAGAGAAAACACTGGTGGAAATTTGGCTGGAGTGTATGCTGTACTTTGATTTAACATAATCGGTAGTGACACCACAACTTAGAGAATTGATCAGTCAAAACATGTCCAACTGCCATCATAATCGCTTTGACCAATATTCTTAACAGGTACTCAAACTTTTCAATGAAACTGTACCTAAATAATTGGTTCTAATAAATCAGATCTAGCAATGACATGCACCATTTGGACTTCCTACCATTATGCCACTGCGGGAAAAGACGGCTAAACTAAAGTAATAGTAATAATAATAATAATAATAATAATAATAATAATAATAATAATAATAATAATAATAATATTATTACTACAAAATTATTTTCAGTAATTTTAATATTACATGTTTATAAATTCATTTACTGTTTATTCATTATTCATTTGTTATTTATTATTGTTATTATTATTATTATTATTATTATTACTGAATAAAATTGAATGTTATTATATTATTACTGAACCATAATTAACACTATTGGTACTTTATGAACTTGGCCTTAACAGATAAAGGGATGTAAACACAAACACACATGAGATCCTCTGACATTTATTTTCCCCTGGAGTGTCATTAGAAGCTGCTGAATCTCTGCTCATCATTGTTATCTCTACACTGCTAATTAGATTCAAGATTCAAGATTCAGTTTCAATCATTTAAAGTTGCTCAATTCTGCATTACTGCTCTTTTATGCATAATGAACACTATGAACACATCAATATTGAATTATTAACACTGCAATTTAACAAGGTGCAACACGATAAAGCATCAAGCAACAAATCTTCTCTGTTTATCCTTTTTTAACCTGATGCTCAGAGGTCATGATAGTAAATCAAGTTATAAAAAAAGTGACATTATTTCCATTGGGTGAGTTGGTTTGCGATGGTTGTGTCCAACAAATTGTAAAAACACATTTCAGTGAGTAACAAATATGATGCAATATGAAAATAACTTTCCAAAAAAAATGGATTCTGAAAGCACTGGGATATTTAAATAGTCCACCATCATCGCCGCAGCTGTTCTACTAACTAATTGATGGAGTTATTAGTCATTTCTTACAGAAAATAAACCAGGAGAAGTGGGTGATGACAATCATAATCCCGTGGCAGTGGTCACTCACTTATGCGTTCACACAAATGCAATCCCTCCGAGTCAGGATATGTTCTTAATGGCAGCAAGAGTAAAAATGATGGCTTCCACACACATCTGGAGAGCAGCCTGATTATACACTTGCTTCACGACACCCAAGAGTCACCAGCGCACATTTACTCAACAGCCAGAATATAGACTGTTACTCAACGCTCATATTAACATGTGTGCGCATGGAAGATAAATTCTAAACATGTCCAAACAGGACCAGCGAGGCAGGAAGATTGCTGAGACATCAACCTAAGGGTCTGAGGGGAAATCTGATTCCTACTGTATCCCCAACCTGGACAACCACACAAACACCATAACAAATTCAAGTCCGGCCTCCTTCCGTGCACACCACCTCCTTTGCGATCTCTTTCTACTCTCGTCTTTGTGCGTGCAAGACTACTGCTGTCTTTTCCTCACTTGTACTGATCCCACATTTGTGTTTTCCACAGAAAGGAAATGCAAATGTGCCGTTTCCCCACTTCTCTGGGAAACGCCACAGGGCGCCTGGATAGAGAAATTAAACAAAGTCGCTGTGATGCATGCGGCAAAGTGGCAATAAAGTATTCATTAACAACCATTCAAAAGCTAAGCGGGGCAACAAGTGGTCAAGTTAAGAAGTTAAACAGGGACTTTATGCGCTAAAACCTCCCCTGGGCTTATATATTTACAAAACAAAAGAGCTCCTTTGACGGGTCTCGCAGAGCAGTGCACCTTGCTCGGGGGGAAACAGGCTCGTGTGAATGGGACTCGGGGATAAAGTGCGTTTACCTACTGAGTGGCGTCGCTTTGATGTCAGAGGAGTGGGTAAACACAAACACAACCAGAGAAAAGGCCCATCATGTTGCATTTTGAGGGACTCTGGTCTCGGCCAATAGCTACACGCTTTATGTTCTAAAGGAGTTCCCACATTTGGAGATGAAACGGCAAAGTTGTCAAAACCTTAAAGAAAGAGAAAGCTGGAAATCTGTCCTGTATTTTGGTTATATGGTATATCTGGAGTGGAAGCAACCATCTTCATAATTAAAATCAATAAAACGGCAATACATTAATAAAGAGTGGCCATTTTGAGATTATCTGCATAAAAATGTACTGTCATTAAATTATATCATTTATTTAGATTTAAATTCTGTAAATACAATTTCAAATAAAATAAAACAAAAATATGCTAAATATATGCTAATTCAATGGCATATGTTGTCTTGATTCAGAATGCCTTGAAAAACAACATTAATCGGCATTTGACTTCCATAATGTGACATATAAAATACTATATATTTAGTGGGAAATAATGTAAAAACAACATTTGGTCACGCTTTATATTAGGTGGCCTTAACTATATGTACTTACATCAAAAAAAGTACAATGTACTTATTGTGGTCATACTGCATTGCAAAACACTTTTGCTGCTATTGTGGTGGGATATGGGTAAGGTTAGGGACAGGTTTGGTGGTATGGGTAGGTTTAAGGGTGGGTTAAGGTGTAAGAGATGGGTCAACAGTGTAATTATAAATGTAATTACTGAAATTAATTACAGATGTAATTACATGCAGGTATTTTTTAAAAATATAAGTACAATGCAAAAACATGTATGTACACAATAAGTGCATTGTATCAAGTGATTAAGTACATAGTAGTTAAGACCACCTAATATAAAGTGGGACCCAAAATTTAAATTAATATGATTATTTGAGGATTTAGCCATTTTAAAGCTAGTAAATTCAGTCACATATTATGATTTCTTAAAAAAATAACACTTAATAAAACCAGGGACATTTATTAAGGAAATTATATTGGGTTGTCTTTGAATTCATATCTTTAAGCAACACATAAGACCTATTCAGAGGTTAAGTGCAATAAATGCTATTCAGATTTGTTTTTATGATCAATTAATTTCAAAACATTAATTTCAAAATTTTATTTTTAACACAAATTCAGCTGCCTTCCTATATCTCTACACGTTCCATAAGTTAGAGGCTAATGTGTGTGTGTGTATATATATAAGGTGTGTGGTGCTCTGTGGCACAGTGTGCAAGGCACTCATGGAAAATAAAGGCCCAGTGCCAGTCACAAGCCCACCCCCAGATCTCCCAGAATGTGAATGAACTGCTGTGAATGGAACGATGAACCCACACAAATGCCCTCTCACCACTCACACCCGCCCGCCTGCTCGCCCTTCTTATGGATGAACGCGGGTGCGAGACGAAACAACAAAAATGTCAACAACAAGGTATGTGTGAAGCCCCACCCCTGTTTCATTCCATCCCTCTGCACCCAGGACTGCAATACGCCCCCAACTCCTAGCCAATTCCACGATCCACAGGGAACTTAAAGTTGATCTTCTCGCAAAGCCATACCGCCACCCATTTGCAACCAGGAAGAGGGGTGGATCGTGGGTGGAGGGTCAACGGTAGAGAGGGAGGGCCTGGCATGGCTTCAATGAGAGCAGATGAGAGCTCATCTTCTTCCATGACAATTGCCACCCACTCGAAAAGCACGCAGTGTCGGGTGACTGGAGAACACGAATCAGCATCTCAATGAAGGCATCAAAGGCTCCTGATGCAGGGGCGGACGCTGAGATCAACACTTCACAAATTTTGTCTTCTCTTCACTATTGGTTGAAATGGTGAAGGATTGATGAAGGAGAAGATTAAAGAAAGCAGGAGGGTTAGAAAACATCTTTTTTAGAAAATGTCAGCAAAATCACAAAAGTTTTAAGAGTTGGACAGTGATATTTAATATAATAGCCTCCTTCTACAGAACTCAATTTTACCATTAGTTTGTCACTAACACGGTCATTGAAAACTGTCATTCTAGCTCCCAGAGACTCATTACTTTGAGAACAACTTACAACATCTTCATTTTACATGGTTTAATCGAGTGAGTAATGACTTAATTTTAGTCATTCACACTATAAATCAGCAAAATGAAGTGAATCCAAATCAACACTAGAATCTAAATCTTAATCTGAAAGTATTTGAGATGGGCAGATCTAGTGAATGACTGACAGTGTGCTGATTAATGACACCAAGCTCATTAAAAAGAGGGTGCTCTTGATCCCATCCCACAGAGGGGTCAAAGCTTCTCCAAAACTTCACAGGAGGACATTCTGGGAAAATATACCAAACTCTGAATGACACTGAACTGTAGACGTCCCAACAGCACATGTTGTGCCTTGCGATATGCACAAAACCATCTGTGCACTAAATGACTTGAGAACCACATGAATTACTAAAAATCTTTGAAAGAAACACAGTGGTGTTCACATTGGTTAATCAAAATTTAACACTTTATTTTGGCCAATAAGAGCACAGTGGCTCATATTCAGGATTTCTTTATTCCTCTATAACAGGGATAGGCAATTTCGGTCCTGGAGGGCCAGTGTCCTGCAGAGTTTAGCTCCAACCCTAATCAAACACACCTGAAGAAGCTAATCAATGTCTTCAAGATCACTAGAAAGTTACAGGCAGGTGTGTTTGATTAGGGTTGGAGCTAAACGCTGCAGGACACCGGCCCTCCAGGACCGAAATTGCCTATCCCTTCTCTATAATTTGATTTCCATAGATGTACTTTATATCAAACTCACTGACATGGTCAAATGCTGGCTAAAACTGGATATGAGAGACAATCCCCCGATCAAGACCTAATTAAGGCTTGCTAAAATCACCTCTCACCCCCCACAGTTCAGTCTCAATCTTATTTTCCACTGGTATTCCACTCACCACGCAACAAACACGTGTCGGTAATAATCACACACTCTTAATCCCACTAGACCATCATTCTATCTGACACTTTAATCTGAGCATGGTAGCATTAGATCTAAATATACCCCATTTAAATCTATGGCTGAATTCAGAGCCACAGGCACTGTACATAAAGAGAAGCCTGAGTCAGTTTTCCAGGTCATTGAGTTCACACTTCCAATATTCGGTCATTTGCTATTGTTGGTGGTCGGACATTTCCTGGACTTTCTATTTGAAAGTATTGGGTGTAATAGTCAATGAGACGTGTAATGTTCACCACCACTCTGGCCAAAACCGACACCTTAAAACCAACAGTAGTTATTTTACAAAATTAAAAATGACATCTGCGGGCAAATATGAATGCCACAAGTTTGGCATATAGAGGTTAACCACATAAGTAAAAATAAGCTGAGACTGGTATGGGGCTCCCTGGTTTTATCCAGTTTCCAAGGTTTTATTCACTTAAAAACTGTTACTTCTCAAACTAACTTCTAAACGTGTCACTTTGTATGTTAAATGTATAAAGTATGGGTATTTTGTGAATATAGTAAACTTTGCCACTCAAAGGCATGACAATGATCCATGCTGCTTAATATGAACTGATAAAACACAGATTTAAAATTCTACTGAATATTTCAGAACTATTTGCTTGATGTCAAAACAAAATTCAAGGACCAAGTCATACATCTAATATCAGTTCCGATATCATGTACAAATAAACCAGCAGGTTTTCAAAAAGCAATCTAAAGTATACTTTCTTTTGCTGCCTTTGTCACAATATCAAGCAACTGCATTGAATGTAAATGTTCTCAGATCAGTGTAAAAATGTCATCTATTCGAATAAAAAAGGATGCAGAAACAATGATCAAATTACTCTCCTGTATCTGTAAATAGGTAGCTCCACCCCAAGACACACCACCAAATTTTCTGATTGGCTTAAAATTGGCGGTTTGAAAATTAATCAATAAGATATCAGTGCATGGCATAATCAGTCCCAAGGAGGGCCACAATAACAATCTCCTGAGCCAAACCAGAAAGCTTTGAAGTCAACTTTGAGCTCTAGTATTGCATCACAACAGCAACAAGCTCAAAGGTGCCGCCTATGAATTCTCCTCCAAGCACAAAAAAATGTTTCAGGTGCGTCATCCGTTTACATTTATCCAAAGCCACATTAACTTACTCCAATCAGTGCCGGAAACTTTTAGAAAATCAGCAATCCTGACATCAGTTCAGCATGAGGGGGACAAGTTAAGCCAACACTAGTCTAAACACCCAGTGGGGTGTGTGTGTCCGTATGTGTTGTCAAAGGGGGTCAGAACCCCCTGGAGGGAGGCTGGCGACACAGACTCCTACGGCTCTAAATCAGTTGTGCATGCTGGGTCACATTTCAACGGTGGGGACGAGTCGTGGAATTAAATCACATATTCAAACGGCATCGATTTGCATTAAAGGAGCTGTGATTATGGTCGATAACCCCCCGTTGGTTCAAAAATTAACTCATGCATACAATATGACGTCTGGATGCAGTCAACGGTTTGATTAATCATCACTGAATCAGTGTCATTCCATTTACCAAGACAATACATTTCTACACCAGACCAAGCAAGATTGAGTTTCTCCTGATATGGAAAATGTACCACATCTGCCACTGGTTTAAAAGCCCTCACTGTTGGCATCATGAGAGATTTTCCCGAGGGGAAACGACCTTGATGAATTTTAACATAAGAGGGAAGGAAGTTGCAAAGCTCAAAGAACAATTAAGGTGTTTCTGATTTACTGTCCAAGTGGGGTGGAACTGCTTTACTAGAAAAGTGAGCTGGTGGAGGCTGCAACTCCTGACCCCGAAAGTGGGTTGACAGAGCAAATCGATTTACGGCATCTTAGACAGTCGTACATTCTAGTTTTATGAGCCTCAACGTGCTCAGTTTGGCTTGGTATACTTCTGTCACGGAGTTTCTGATAATAATAGCACTGTAAAATAGAAAACTGATAACATATCTAAGAGTGGTTGACGTATTGACACAGCTAACTTAAACACAGACGGGTTGGGTTTTAGATCTTCAAAGCGTTGAGAACTATTCAAGGAAAGTTTTAGAGAAACGCTTCAATGATCATATAATGCACACGGACTGAACTCAAATGAGAAGCGAGGTTTATAAATCTTAAAATGGGTGTGGGTTTGACAATAATTAGCACATTCCTGTGCATGCTGTGAGGCGTTATGGGCCCAAAAACAGTAGGCCTGCAGTTTGGGGTGGACAGCAGGTGCTGTCTTATGATGAGGTTTGCAGTCGCTCTCCAAAACCAATTAAAAGCGCTAAATGTGAGTTTGGCTCGAGAGCTCTGCGACTGCAGAATCCAAATACTGCTGCGCCCTGCTTGACAGGGCAAGCCAGTAAGCAACGATTCAGCTTTTTCCTAGGAGAACGAACAAAATGGCAAATTCGTGACCTTTTCAACTATAACCACATTACATCCTGCTGGTCCCAGTATATTAAATGAACAATTTAGACATCATGGAGCTAATCAAAGAATGTGGGTCATATAAAGGGACAGGGTTCTAGCATTGCAACGCTTCATGAGGTAAAGCAATTCTTGAGAAAGCAATATTTGAAATCCTTCAAAAATGACTGGATCTACAAACACGCTCAGTGGAGTGTTAAATCCATCTTGATTAAAGCAGAAAAAAGCCTTGAATAATGAACTATGCCGCTTCCCGGGTTTTGTAATTAGGTCCACCAGTGCATTCTGGTCTGGCGTTTGGCAAACAGTGGAATTGCTTGGTCCCTTCTCTCAAACGGCTAATCGCAGGACGGATCTCCAGCTGTGTAGACCTGGGGCATAATAATGTGCGTAGCTGATCTTGACAATTTAACTCTACAAGATGCTTTTTAAACCCCCAGGTGCAGCCTGGCCAATTGAACTCTTAAAATAAATATTCTTTAATGGTTTTTACAGTACATTAGGTTCAGCAAGAACCATTTTTCACTGTATAAGCTTCACTCTATGGCCTTTTTGGTTATAAAAGTAAAAGGATTCCAAAAAGGTGGTTATTGCAGTGATGCTGTAGAAGAACCATTTTAGACTCCCCAAAGAACCTTTCAGTGAACAGTTCTGTAAAGAACCTTTTTTCACTGTAAAAAACCTTTTAACAAATGAAAAGCTTCCGTGGATGTTAAAGGTTCTGCATGGAACTATAGATACTAGTAAATAACCTTTTTTAAGAGAGCACATTATTTCTTTAGATCTGAATGGAACTGATTTAACACAAATTCTTGTTCTTTCATTTAATGAGACTGTGAATTCCTTTATATGTAGGAATAAGCATGAATCTGTGAGAGAGTTCAGGCCTTGTGCTAAAACAGTAGACTCATCTGCCATCATTTCATCACTAACATCTCACATCTCCTGTTTTGCATCTGCTATTGATTATTTCAGAAATGTGCTTAAAAACACACTACTGAAATAATTGAAAAGGCATGTTCCGTTTTCTGTAAATTTCTCTGAACTGTGTTGAAGTTTCGAAATGATTGTTTCTTCAACTCTTGTTTGTGTTTTTAATTACTCTGGGACGCAGCTGGCTGAGACAAATCTGAGACGTTTGACGGAAAAGCCATTAGAAACGCACGGACAGTTTTCACTCATTCGGCGTGCGGTTAGACCGGAGAATCCGTCTACGCAGTGAATTTCCCGCCGAACCTAGAACATTTATCAACTCATCAAATCCAGTCATGAAAACCAGAAGGTAGCATATGAGAAAAGTATATTCCAGAACATTCACACGGTTCCCCAAAACCACAGGCCACACAAATGAAGCTGAAAGCCCTGAAAGAAAACCAGGAGCACATCAAGAGATATGAAATGTTTTCTTACCTTTGAAGGACAAGAAGACCCGAGGGGCGTTCTGAGGTTCACTGTCTGAACCTAATATCAGGACAGATAGAGCCAGGAGAACCTGGACTGACCATGGACTGTCCAACAGCATGGTGCATCCGTTGAAGTCAGAAAGACACAACTGCAGAGGTCACTGGGAAGAAAAAAAAACACATATTGTAAATAATATCATGTCACTTACTGCTTTCCAAAGTTAAAAAGTATGTTTTTTTGGTTATTGATTACAGGGAGAATTAGACACTTGGCACATTTTGCATTCCGTATTTCAGCGCAAAAATTGTAGTAGCACTACATTGTATTCAAATTAAGTCATTCTTCAAAGCATAAACACAACTCCTTTCTATGTAAATTAGCTTCATTATAGTTTGCGCCTTATTCACAAAACTCACTGCTGCTCACCTTGAGCTATAACGGCATACTATTTTTTTAGATAACTATTTGTGTACATTTTTTATTGCAATAACATCAAGGAGTAAAATATACAATGAAAAGGGAAAATTCATGTTCAATGCTTTTAATTAACATCCAAGCAAAAGCCAATGTCATATCCGAAATCTTGTTCACCCATATGTATTCCAGATACTTTGAAGTTCCATATGTTTTACCTCTGGGCTCCCTGCTTTAATAAGAGAAGCTAAGAGGCCCTCCGCAGTAAACATTTCAACAAAAAAATAAAGGTTTGGTTACATTTGTTTGAAACATACAGCAAAAGGATATTCCCCATGGGAGTATGTTGACAAACCCCACTGCTGCCACATAGTCCATCTCTTTCAGATGGACAGGAACAAGGCTGCCACCCATAGAGGGGCTGCACTCATGTTGCTCAGTGGTGGCGTGACACATAATCCTAAAAACGTAAATCGGTGCTGATATATCTCAATCAATGATACCGTTCCCAAAGCCACATGGCATTGACATTGATCACAACTGTATGTATATATTTTTATTTTATGTTAAAGAAGGAGCAAACATCTCAAAATATGGAAAAGTAGTGCTAGCGGAAGACGATCTGTCCAAAAAAGTGCTGCCTGGCCGCAGAGCGTTTATGAGTGGAAGCAGCTGTTTAAACCTCAGCTATTTGCAGGCAATTTGTTAACTGTCCGGCTGTTTATCTAAATTCTCTGCCTCTTTACCTCACACAAGCCAGTGAAATTAAACAACAATTATATGAACACAAGTGCACACAAACACAGTCGGAGGCAAGCAATTATGGATACAGTCTCACAAAAACATTGACAGAATGGATCAATACATACACCCCAAAATTTATGGCTTTTAGGGCATTTTTTAAGAGAACAGTCAAAATATTATGTGAAATATTGTGGGATAGCAAGAAACATTCAGGCTGTTACATTCAAATCTCATTCTTTTGATTTATTAATGTTTTAAACTTAACTCACACTTAAGGGGCACTTCATCAACTTTTAAAGACTTTTAACTGCCATTACCTCACCTACCACATTATCATATATTAACTGTTATTTAATAACTTCCAATATGATGAATTTAAAATAATAGCTAATTAAACAAATGAGTGAGACACAATGAATAGAACTGGCTCTTCAGTTCACTCATAGCTCAACAAAATCAAATTTGGCTTGTAAATTCAGCCTTCCTGGAAGTGCAAGTTATCAACATTCATAAAGTCTTATGACTGATCAACAGGTTGACTGGTCTCACTTATTTTTATGCAGCTCTTTCTACATGTTCGTACCCTATTTGGCACTACAGTATCAATATGTACAGCCCATATCTGCATTTATTGTGTTTGTTTATTGTTAGTTTGTGAAATTGTTGCAGTGTTTGTTTTGTAAAGACATGCACTCTGGCCCCTGGAGACATTGTATTTTGTTTCTTTTTCCTGCCACCCAGCAGAGCAATGAAAATAAACTACTTTGACTCTGTCTTAACTGCCTATTGTGCTGTTATATATACAGGAGCTCTCGGATAGCTCAGTGTATGGTTAACTTGTGATAGAAAACGCTGGGAAACAGCAAGAAAGGAGCTGTGCAAAGTAAAGCAGCTTGGTCTCGCAGTGGAGAGTAGAAATAAGTGATAATATAAAGAATTATAAGGTTATATAGTGTGCATACTGGGATATTATGAGCTGTTGTGGGTAATGCAAGTTCAGAGAATGTGTTACTCTTAATCTAATCAACATTAACTTGAAAGGTCAAGCAGTTTTTGGGCCCTGTGGTGTGACTTTACTGCTATACTTATTCTATACATGCAGTGTTTAGCACCATATTACACTCATGTACTACGTGGAATATTTGTACTTTTAAAAATCAATTTGTCATCATATAACCATTTAAAATTTAATTTGTGAAGGCAAAAAAGACGCTTTTTGTCATACCCATATGCACTTAAACCTAAAATCTTGACGTTGACTAAAAAGTCAATGGATATGTTGCCAACTACCCACTGCAGCAAACAAAAATTACATCAATAAATTCAAGAAATTACATTTTGCATAATGGAGGACAAAATATTTATGCCAACACTGAATGTTATATAGGGAAATAATTATTATAGTAGCTTGGATTCATTGCAAAATCAACTGAGTTTGAAAATCAAAAAAAAAGTTTCATTTAAAAAATCAAATCTTAACGTTTAAATGTGGCTTATAACAACAACAACAACAATAATAATAATAAAATTAGTATTAAAATAATACTACTATAGTGTTAAGAAATGTAAAGGCATGCAATCCAATGTTTACCTGCTTACTCCAAACTGTCCAGAAGGAACTTTGAGCTCAACTCAAAGAGTGAATCCAGTAAATGTCTGTGAGTTCTGGTTTATGTTCCTATGTCCCAGGTCTTGCAGGTATAGTGAGGTACAGTCTTTTTTTTATCTCTCTGAACACCTGAGCGCGGTGTGCTGCTTCTTCTCTGTTATAGTGTTCATCTGGTACAGTTGTTGTAAAATCCCGTTTGATATCGAGCTAAGAAGCGTAAAAGCCACCTGACAACTCCGTGAACTGCTTCAGTGCCTTGACTGTCCGCCTGAATATCTCCAAACACAAGCGCACTTCTACCCTCACTCATTCCCTCGCCTCAAATGCTGCCCAAACAGCTTGGCAGGTGGATGCATTGTCGCTCATTTGCATACGATACGCCCATTGGGTGGGGAGTTTACCTTGGAGCTCCGCCCCCTTCAGCGAGAGCTGCTGTGATTATCTTCAACTCACTGTAGTGTACGGCCAAGCGGTTCACTGGGGAATACTGTGAATGCGAATTACATTCATGTTTCATTAGGTGGAGTAAACTCAGTAAGAATTCACTAGAACTTACATATGTGCAATTACTGTGTGGAACGCAATATTTGTGCAGTTTTTTTCTTACAATATAGTGTAATTGTGTAGGCTAGTATGGTGTATATATCTAGTTCATAACCCACTTAGATGAGAAAAAAAATGCTGTATTTTGCATATTTGCTGTTGAGTAACACAATAAAACTACACTAGCAAACATTTAAACAAGAGTTAACTAAAGGCTGCATTATGTCCTGAAGACAGGAAAATATTTGTAATATAATAATAGGCTTGGGGCAAGTTATCACGGTTTAATATATTTGCTGTTTTTGTTTTTTGTTTTTTGCTTGTTTGTTTGATTTTACTTAATGACAATTGTTTTGTGAAAACCTATCCCAAAACTTACCAAAAATATATTTTTTCTTGACAAATAATGATGGAAATATTCAATAGCCTTTTGTAGCCAAGATATTAAGGTTTGTGTCTATAAAGAACTTTTAAAAATAAAACAACCCAGAGAAATAGCCTATTCACCAGCATAAAGAATGTAATAGCTAGCAACCAGTCTCTCTCTATATAAACATTTATTGAAAAGTCTATAACATACAATGTATTGTGCAAGATATGGGAGATTTTTAACTTCAGTGATTTCCCTTCAAGGACTGCAACTCTAAAAACTTTGAAAATCAGTTTTGTTGACACTGGAATCATCACATCCAGTTCTGCTGCTTCTTTCAAACAGATCTCGTCTTTGAAACACAAAATAAGCAATGCAATTACAGTTAGAGAGCCTCAGGTTTAATTTATCCACGGCCGTTTGCACACCACACACACATATTCAGGTCCCTTCAGCTCAGCCTTTAAGCAGAAACACATTCTTGTATTAGGGAGTAAATGTTTTGCGTGTTAATACATGACACAGGGTTTTAGATAAAAGGCATACCGATGCTTAAAGGTTGAAAAACTACCTGCACAAGATTTACAGACAATATCAGCATGCAACTCGTCTTCTTTCTCAGATTCTTTCAAAGACAGGAATGAGTTTCGCTCTCCTTGATGTAAGACATGCAGTGACATAACTTAACGACATTCATCTATTCAAAATGACTGTGTGTGTCTCCCTCAGTTAAGGTGATAGCAACATAGTGCCACTGCAGAATTCAAACTGCTTGATATAGAGAGTGTTGAACCCAAGAATGCTTGGGAAAACCTCTGGGAGAAATCAGGAGGGATTTTGTGGTATGTATATTTCCTTCTTTTTTTTTCTTCTTCTGCTTAAGCATGCAATTACAATTTAAAATAACTGTTTTCTATTTGAATACATTTAAAATGTAATTTTTAGCAGCCATTATTTTTCAGTGTTACATGATTCTTCACTCTAATATGCTGCTTAAAAACATTTCTTATTATTATCAATATGTTGAAAGCAGGCTTAATGTTTTTGTGGAAGCTATGATACATTTTCTTAGGATTCTTTGATCAATATCAAGTTCAAAAGAACTGCCTTTGTTTGATTTATATTAGCATTTATAAAGACATTTTTGTAACATATAAAAGTCTTAAAATGTATAAGTGCACCTAGGGCAAAAGCTGCTTTAAACACAATGGATGGTCACACCAAATGTTGATTTCATTTAGTTAATAGAAGTTAATTGATAAAGAAAATCTATTTATGACATTATTTTTGACAGCATCCTTATTTTACAGCATTGTTACACAAGTTCCTAAAACTTTTAACAGTACTGTAACTTTACAGGTAGGTTTCTTGAAGCATCTTGGAGACATTGACACGGTTCTTCTGGATGTAGTCCGTCTCAGTTTATTCTGTTTCTTCATGTCATTCCAGACAGACTGCATGATGGTGAGATCAGATCTCTATGTGGAGCACTGGCTGCTGTCAGACTCCTTGTGCAAACAAAAATCTCACTGGATTATTACAATTAATGGCAAAATGAATGTTTGGAAATGTAAACTGATATTTCCTACTGAGACACTACAGCAACCATTTTTTAGCTGGTGAAAATAATAGTGGCCTAAAACTTTTGCACAGTACTGTATATAACATATCAGATGGCTGCAAACTCAACGGACAAGTAGTAAATTTCCCATAGTTCTGCAGTTCTGCAAACTTTCTGAATAGAGCCATTTCCTTCTTGGTCAGCAGAATCTATAGGATGGTCGGAAAAAAGTGGGACATCAACATAACCGAAGTGTTCTGTCAGTTTACAGACATCTTTGTCTCTCACGTCATGAAGTTATTTGAAAACCTTCGACTTGAGGCGACTAATGAAAAGTCATTCTGCTATTGTCAAAAAAGATTGAAAAAGCTAATTCCAGGCTTCGCATTGCTGCACTTCTGTCGCTCACATTCTTTATTAGCCTCCTATTTAATCTACATTCGGCGCAAAATTCACATTACAGTCACAATGCAGCCTGCCGGTGAGATTGGGCTCGGGCTGAAGAGGTTGAATGGACAGAACCGAAGAATGAAGGGGAATCTGTCCTTTTCAGCACCGCCGAACCATTCACCCCTCCCTCCTGTCTCGCGCCAACCTGCAATAAAACTGTTTTCAAAGACGACTTGGCAGAGGTCAAATGGAAGATGTCTGTAAATGAAAGCAGCCTGACTTTGTCTCCCTCCAGGCGAACTCTGACAACTTGGACAACTTATCTTTTCAGCGTGGGGCAGAGAGGGGCTTCTGGAGGAGGCAGGTCTACACGACTGTCTCAGAAGCCTTCACCCCGTCCTTTATGTGGAAATAAAAGGCATTTCAGATGTCAAGACTGGATGTGGAGTCTGAGTGAGTCTGTGAACTTGTTTCCACCATGCTATTGTCTTTTATCCGGTTTGCTGTATTGACATCGAATCTTCCCTCGAGGGCTCGACCTCTAATATGGCTGCAGAAATATTAGCTGAATGTTTCAGTGGGATGGCATGATGAGCTCAAGCTGAGGCACCTTGTGCAACAGAAATAATAGGCCTGCATTCCTGTGGTGAAGTAAAACCCTGAGGCTTCAGGTGTTATTGTACCTATGTGTATCTGTGTACTGTGGGTGATAATGAAGGGTGCAGGCACTTTAGTCACAAGTGTTCACACTGCGATTACCTCAGGGGTCAATAACCTGACACCTTTCCCATAGCGGAGGTGTGTGTATAACTCTCGGCCCTTTAGTTCTGTGCTTTTATGTTATGTGAACATAGCTGAAAATGTCCCCATAGGATATCTGACCAAACCTTGACTTTGTGGATGTTTTTTAAACTAAACATTAGTTCATACATACTGTAAATAATTTGTTGTTTATTCTACATTTACTTTACAATATTCTGAATTAACATTTTTATTAATAATTATTTAAAATTAGGAATTATTTAAAAGAATTAGCTTTATTAAATAGTTTTTACTTGAGGGAATAATTCTGTCATCATCTACTCACCCTCATATTTTTCCAAACCTGTATGATTTTCTTTCTCAAAAAGACATTTTGCAGACATATTTCGAAAAGTATTATAAAATTACCATGAAAATGGTCTGTATGACTTGTACATGATACAATATCATTAAAAGTTTGGGGACGGTAAGATATATTTTTTTTTAATAATGTTTTTGAAAAAACATTAAGCTTATCAAGGCTGCATTTATTTAATCAAAAATACAGTAAAACCAGTAATATTGTGAAATATCACAAATTGTAACAATTGTATTCTATTTTACTAAATTTTAAAATGAAAATTATACCTGTGACTGCAAAGCTGAATTTACACATGCAGCCATTATTCCAGTCTTCACATGATCCTTCAGAAATCATTCTAATATGCTGATTTGATGTTCAAGAAACATTTTTTTTATTATTATCAATGTCGACAGTTGCATCCTTGCTGAATATAAGTTTGTTTTTGTTTTTTTCTTTTAAAAAAACTTTTTATTTGCAAAACTCACCAAAATGTTTTATTTATGTTATTTTATTTATTTATTTATTTTGATAATTATCTCCTTTATTTCCCATATTGGTAACACTTTATTTTACGGTAACACCTATTAGTTGCTTATTAGCATGCATATTACTAGAATATTAGCCATTTATTAGTGCTAATTAAGCACATATTAATGCCTTATTCTACATGACCTGCTTCTACATCCCTAATCCTACCCAATACCTAAACTTAACAACTTATTAACTATTAATAAGCAGCAAATTAAGAATTTATTGAGGGAAAAGTCGTAGTTAATAGTTAACAAGTGTTACCTATTCTAAAGTGTTACCCTTATATTTGTGTTTACTTACATTCAAATGTGGTACATCAATATATAATACAGCAGGTTTGATGTCAATTTTCAAATGTCAGTGGTTCTAGCATGATCATACTGAATAGGATGCTATCATATTGCTTTAGAAGAATTATAAAAGACTTAAAAAGAGCACAGATGCACTATTAACTAGCTGCTTATTAGTATGCCTATTATTAACATATTGGCTGCTTACAGGTGCATCTCAATAAATTAGAATGTCGTGGAAAAGTTCATTTATTTCAGTAATTCAACTTAAATTGTGAAACTTGTGTATTAAATAAATTCATTGCACACAGACTGAAGTAGTTTAAGTCTTTGGTTCTTTTAATTCTGATGATTTTGGCTCACATTTAACAAAAACCCAAATCTAAACAAATTAGAATATGGTAACATGCCAGTCAACTCAAAACATCTACAAAAGGTTCCTGAACCTTCAAAATGGTCTATCAGTTTGGTTCACTAGACTACACAATCATGGGGAAGACTGCTGATTTGACAGTTGTCCAGAAGACAATCATTTACACCCTTCACAAGGAGGGTAAGCCACAAACATTCATTGCCAAAGAAGCTGGCTGTTCACAGAGTGCTGTATCCAAGCAT
This sequence comes from Tor tambroides, assembly GCA_021397915.2. Lineage (NCBI taxonomy): Eukaryota > Metazoa > Chordata > Actinopteri > Cypriniformes > Cyprinidae > Tor > Tor tambroides. The sequence goes on along the minus strand of JAFVLL020033778.1, from coordinate 3,965 downwards.
GTTAACAGAAAGTTGAGTGGATGGAAAAAGTGTGGAAGAAAAAGATGCACAACCAACCGAGAGAACCGCAGCCTTATGAGGATTGTCAAGCAAAATTGATTCAAGAATTTGGGTGAACTTCACAAAGAATGGACTGAGGCTTCACAAGGAATGGACTGAGGCATCAAGAGCCAGCACACACAGACCTGTCAAGGAATTTGGCTACAGTTGTCATATTCCTCTTGTTAAGCCTCCTGAACCACAGACAACCACAGAAAACAGTCAGAGGCATCTTACCTGGGCTAAGGAGAAGAAGAACTGGACTGCTGCCCAGTGGTCCAAAGTAATCTTTTCAGATTAAAGCAAGTTTTGTATTTCATTTGGAAACCAAGGTCCTAGAGTCTGGAGGAAGGGTGGAGAAGCTCATAGCCCAAGTTGCATGAAGTCCAGTGTTAAGTTTCCACAGTCTGTGATGATTTGGGGTGCAATGTAATCTGTTTTTTTGAAAACCAACGTCACTGCACCCGTTTACCGAGACATTTTAGAGCACTTCATGCTTCCTTCTGCTGACCGGCTGACAAGATGCTGATTTCATTTTCCAGCAGGACTTGGCACCTGCCCACACTGCCAAAGGTACCAAAAGCTGGTTCAATGACCATGGTGTTACTGTGCTTGATTGGCCAGCAAACTCGCCTGACCTGAACCCCATAGAGAATCTATGGGGTATTGTCAAGAGGAAAATGAGAAACAAGAGACCAAAAAATGCAGATGAGCTGAAGGCCACTGTCAAAGAAACCTGGGCTTCCATACCATCTCAGCAGTGCCACAAACTGATCACCTCCATTCCACGCCAAATTGAGGCAGTAATTAAAGCAAAAGGAGCCCCTACCAAGTATTGAGTACATATACAGTAAATGAACATACTTTCCAGAAGGCCAATAATTCACTAAAAATGTTTTTTTATTGGTCTTATGAAGTATTCTAATTTGTTGAGATAGTGAATTGGTGGGTTTTTGTTAAATGTGAGCCTAAATCATCACAATTAAAAGAACCAAAGACTTAAACTAATTCAGTCTGTGTGCATTGAATTTATTTAATACACAAGTTTCACAATTTGAGTTGAATTACTGAAATAAATGAACTTTTCCACGACATTCTAATTTATTGAGATGTATTATTAGTACTTATAAAGCACATATTCTCCATGACCATATTCTATATCCGTAATCCTACCCAATACCTAAACATAACAACTACCTTACTAACTATTAATAAGCAGCAAATTAGGAGTTTATTGAGGCTAAAGTCATAGTTAATGGTTTGTTAATAGCGAGAATTGGACCTTAAAATAAAGTGTGACCTATGTTTTCTGTTATATTTGGTGCTTGGCTCAAAGATCCTCAGTTGACTGCTGTTACTGAAACATTTATACAGAAATCTTTGAAGAAACTTACCTTTGGAGTAAACAGCCTCATTTTCTCCTCTTACTCTGAAGATGTCCTCCAGTGCTCTTCAAAAACAGACAAAAGATCTCTATTCCTGTCCAGCCTGATACAACCTCATGCCCCCTTCACTAAAGTACTGTAAAAAGCAACGATTGTTCCTTGCACCATTCGGTCGGGCCCGTCTCGTCCTGATTAGTCTCCTATACTGGTTTCCTTCAGGTGCTAGGAGATTTGGAAACCATCCTGTACTCTTTCTCATTTCGTGGAGGTTAAAGTGTCAGTCTTGTCTCAGTGCTTAAGAGGTTCTGTTGAATAGGCCTCTATTTGTGCCCAATCAAAGAAGACGTATCGCATAAGCCATTTGAATCACTCAGGAGGCATTAGCGCTATTAGCGTTTGGAAATAAACACCGCTCTTAGGGATTTTCTCTGGGGAATACCTTTTTTCTGGAGACTCAAAATCAAACTCGGTCACCCACAGCAGTTCCCTTACTTCTGTGAGGATGGAAGCTTACGAAAGCTCTCTTGGCTTCTCAACGCAATGCTTTTGAGTCAATCACAACAATGAATATGGCTGGAAAAGAATAGCTTTTGTTTCTGAAAGTCAGCAAAGCTGCTGAGAAACTGATCTTAAAACAAGTTAACCTCTGAAAATAAAAATAAAGTGCTGACAAACAAATGAAGAGTTCAGATGCAAAAGCACATCTGACATTTTTCTTTAAAATTAGCATTTCTTTCTGGCTACTTAGATAGGTTTCTATGTAAGTACTGGTACTTCTGAATGGGTTGAGGCTGGGATTCAGTGCATTTGAAGTGAAAGTACTTGATGAACATATACTATGTGTGAAGAGCATTCACTCAGTATCGTTATCTCATTTTTGACCAAGATGGCTTTTAGAGGCTTTTGCACCGGAACTCTTCAGATATTATAATATATTTAATATATAATATATTTCATCAGAGCAACTGTCTTAACTTAGGAATAGTTCACCAAAAATTAAATATTCAGTTTTCATTTACTCGCCGTTACTCAAGTCATTCCAAACGATATTATACATAACACTTTTTTCATTCTGCCATGGAACAAAATGGGAGATATTTTTCCACAATGTCCAGGCTCTATTTCCATACAACATTAAACAATGATAACCAGGAGTTACATGTTCTCTGTGCCCTGTTTGGACTTCTATGTTGAAGTGTTTCCCTTTTACCACGCCCCCTTGTTATCTTGTTAAGCTCATCCCCTTGTGTATAAATAGTGCTTGTGTTCCACTCGTGGTTTGTCAGTTAGTATTTATGTTCGTGTTCATGTGTCCTTTGTGTTCCCTGGCTTCTAGTGATCTGTATGTTCTACCGTCTTTTATTAAACATTCCCTGCATTTAGATCCTCACCTTTGCCTGCTCGTTCGTTCCGCACATAACACCAGGCTTAGACAAAGTTCAGAACTGAAGAATTAGCTATTTTTGCAATTTATTGTTAGAATCTGTATTTAATTGTACTGAACCACAGCAAAAGGAATTTTCTTATTTGCAAAGCAATTCAGTCTATGGGCCAGATTTACTAAACAGGGCAAATTAGCATTAGAGCGCAATTCCATAAAAGCGCCGACGGGAGGGGAAAATTCTGCGTGTGATTTACTTACAATGCAAATATTAAAGAACACAGACAGCCAGGGCATCATAAGCCTAAGTTGATCGTAGCTCCATTGGTTTCAATGAGTCTACGATGTACTTAAGCTTACAATGCTTTTGGGAAACGCAGCCCAGGTCATTTCCATAATGACCAGCACAATCTACCAAGAGCAGCACAACTTAGCGCCTACTTTAAGACATGCTTTTTTTGGGCGTTAAATAATGGCGCAAATACCAGTAATTTGATGAGCGCAAACATTAGTAAATCGCGTTGTGTGATTCACTTTAATGCTCTCCTCCAAAAAATTTTGCATCTGAAAGGGAAACTCCTACAAATGCATATTCAATAAGGTCAGGTGCAAAAATAACTGTGTCCACGCCTTTTCAGCATTAATTCTTCACTGCACGTAAATAAATCCTGACAATACAATTTTAACACCACAAGACGGTTTGCGCTGGCACAAGCTGTTAGTAAATCTAGCCCTAAATATCTATCTATCTATCTGCTCTATAAAGCTTTAAATTTCAAAGGTTTGCAAATTTTCAAATGAACATACAAAGACTGTTCAAAATTAGTCTAATCATTCTACTATCTTTTTTTTTTTTTTTCCAAATCTGAGTTTTAATTCTGCATCCTGTTTGCTACCTTAAGTCAAATTCGATTTAAATCCAGGAATTTAAAAACTGTTTCCAACTCACCCTGTAAGAACTGGGGGTGTTGAGCTCCAAAATTCTGTATGGAGCAAAATCAAACTACGGTGTACGTACTCTTCAGTGATGGACACACACTCTAGAACTTTCCCATACGTACAGCACACACACACAACACACCCTCAAACAGTACGACAGATTAAATGGTTGAATTAATGAGAGAACATGTAGTAATCTCACAGCCTCAATAGGAACCTTA